>PVKE010000472.1:0-116871 GCA_004027555.1 Craseonycteris thonglongyai
TACTTTGTATTACGTTTTGTATATATGTTTCTTTGTGTGTATATAATTTGTACAATAAATTTATTATTTTAAAATTATTTTTGTTTATTATTTTTTATTCTTGTTCAATAATAAATATCCTTAGAAATAGCTGGTGCCCGCTGCCCTACCAATATTTTAGAATGTGCCCTAGGGTATAAAAAGGTTGGGAACCCCTGCTGTATATTATTAAATGTCTATATAACTATGCACCAGGAGACATCCTAGTTACTGAAGATGGAGCAGGTAACATGATGAACACAGCCTTTGCCATCAAGTGGGAGACATTGATAATAAATAAGCAGATGAGTATAATATGGTAAATGCTAAGGAAAAATTAGAGCAAGATAAGGAGATTGAATGCAAAAGAGTGCTGCTCTGGAATTGGTGGTCAGGGGAGACCTCTTTGCAAAGGTGACTTCTGAGAAAAACAGGGATTACTAGTTAAAACTGTTACCACATTGCCTAGCACACAGTAGGGACTACAGGCATGAGGATGGATGGATGGATGGATGGATGGATGGATGGATGGATGGATGGATAGTGATAGATAGGTGGATGGGTGGAGGGATATATGGATGGATAGATGGTGGGTGGTAGGTGGGTGGATGCATGGGATGGATGGATTCATGGATGCATAATACATCAGTGAGCAACCCCGTGGGAAATAAATGATATTCTCAAATGGCCTAACTGAAGAGATATCAATGAAAGAACTGCACAGAGGTGTGGGCAGGGTTTAGGGAACTAACAAGAAATGTTGAGGCACTCAGGGACTAGCCATAGAGTAAGGCGTTGGCACTGTAGGTCTTGAACGGCAGAGGGAGGAAGAAGTGCCCCGGCACTTGCACTGGGGCCTGACAGAAGCTATGACTATAGGTAGAAATAGCCACTGCCCGAACGACCCAGGAGAAAAGAGGAGAAAATAAATCCTGACTCTCACTCTCCTCCACTCTCTGTTCTCCTGCTGGCACCTGGCATGGACCCTGCTCACCCAGAAGCCAGAGGCTAAAAGAGCGCAGGTCACACAATCCAAAGAGGTGAACCTCTAGGAACACAGCAGAGTAAGGAGAGGTAGAGAAAGGACCTGAAACAAAAGGTAAATGACCAGTGCTGACGAGGAGATGAATAAATAAGTGAATGCGTCCGGAAGATGCTACATCTGCAAGGAGGCCCAGTGACAGGCAGATGCTTCTTCTCAGATCATGAGCCTTCTTGGAAACTTTGCTCTGATTAGTCAAGGGGGGAGATCATATTTACAATGTAAAAAAACCCAAATCTGAATAACAACATAAGGCGCATCTAGGTCGCAGTCATGTTACAGGTGGATGCCCTATAAGTGGTGACGCAAGGAACCAGCCCCCTTCCTCGCTGGGACTCCACAGTCTTTAATCAGTGGGGGAGACAAAGTGCTGCCAGATGCTCTTGGCTCTTAACGGGCTGACCAAGGAAGTGACCCATCACTTCCTCTCACATTCCATTGGCCAGAACTGGTCATAGGGCCCCATCTAGCTACCAGGAGTCTGGGAAATGCAATCTCCTTTTGTGCTCAGGAAGTCTGGTCAGGTTTGGAAGCAAATATCTCATCTGTTTCATTTTGTTTCTGGACCCACAGCTGCCCGATCCAGAGAAAGAAATCAGGCCGCTCCGAAATTAGGCTACAAGACCGAGGAAGGTGGATACATGCCTGGATCTTGGACTGGTGCACACCTGGAGTGGATCCAGCCTGGCTACACACCAGTTGTGTAAGACTGGACACATCCTGCAATCTCCCCTGCCTTCATTTCAGCATCTCTAAGATGGAGAATGAGCAGCACATTGACCGTTGTCTCGCCAAGTGCACGGCACAGAATAGGTGCTCCAAGGCTGCTGAGTGACTTTACAAGCGTCGTTCCAGGGCTTGGAGATGGGGAGGCATACTCGCCTTGTGAGCGTGAGCCCCTCGGCTGCTGGCCCGGGCACTGTCCACTAGCAGTGAGCAGCTGTTACGATCCCTGAGGGAAGGAGACGGGCCTACTGAGACCGTATCTAATGACAGGGAAGTACGGATGAGGACCATCTTCCTGGTTTGTGAATTTCTTTATGTGCAACACCTTACATTGGTATAAAACTGACATGGCGTTTAGTTATTCATTTCTCAGATGATTTTTATGGAGAAGAATATGATTGTGTGGTGACCTGGGGACACCAGACTCCATTCACTGCTACCGCTGATGGGAACTGTCTCAGCTGCAGGTTTTGCCAGGGACGCCGTGTTCTGGGGACAGCCTGTGCTGTGTTCTTTGTCCCTAGGTAAAGATGCTTAAGGGTGTTCTAGTGGTACCAGGAGGTGGTGGCTAAAAGCAAAGACTGTGAAGCCTGAATGTCTGGGTACTGACCTGTACCCTCTTTCCCGGCTGTGTGATCTTGGACATGTTACTTAACCTCTCTGTGCTTCAGTGTTTGCAACAGTGAAGTGGAGACAGTCGTGGAATTGACTTCACAGGTTCATTGTGAGGTGGTACATGTGAGTGCTTTTGGTACAGGGCCTGAAAAATAAGCTCTCAGGAAGTGTGCTCATTTTTAGAGGAGAAAGAATCCTTGTGGTTTAACATCCATTCAACAGACGTGAATTGAACATCCAGTGGGTGCTGGTTGCTGAGGTGATCAGGACAGAGTGGTCCCTACGTGCACCACCCGGACACAGGGATGGACGTGGAGGGACAATTCTACAGACGCTTCTTTAATCCTGACTCCACGGAAAAGCCTGGGATCAGATCTGGCTGGAGCCCTGTAGGCACCTGATGCATCCAGCGTCCTCAGTCTGATGCTCCGAGGGCTCACTGTCTTAGGACCTGCAGGGACCCTTTGGGAGGCAGAGTCCCTGGCCGATGTGCACACATGACATCAAGGCAGAGACCTCAGTCCCCAAAACACAAGCCGGCAGAGGTGTGGCCATGCAGCAGAGGCTGCGTCGGAAAGGCCTGGATGGCAGCTCACGCCTTTCCAATGCAGCTCTAATCACCGCCACGGCCTTCATGCATAGGTCCTCAGCCCATGGAGGCCTCTCTGGCCTCTGCCTGCACCTCTGTGACAGGGTAGTTTCAGGCCTCCGGTCTGTAGGAGGGGATGCTGCAGGCACCTCCATGTCTTACAGGTTAGGCAGGGCAGGGGGCACGGTGGAGAGGGGCCTGAACTGGGAAGCGAAGACCACAGTTCAAAACCCAGACTTCTCGCTTTCCCTGTGACATCTGAGAAGTAACCTGGCTGCGTCTTCAGTGTCCCTCTCCAGACCATAGGAATAGAAGTCCCACTTCCCAGAACCATTGTGGGGATCGGTTATAAAGTGAACCACCTGAAGGAACTGCATCGAAGGCAGCAGAGTGTGTCTTCAAGGAGCAGACGGGCCTCAGGAGTGACACCCGGCTGGGTTCAAAACGCAGCGCTACTCATTACCTGCCACGAGACACTGGGCATGTCCCCTGACTGAACCTCGCTGGCCTCAGTCTTCCCGTCTGTAAAATCGGGATAGCAGAAACTGTACTTGAATCTTTGGTCTGCAGTGAGGTTAGAAGTAACACTAGATCAAAAACATGTAGCCCAGTGTCCAGCAGGGAACAAGTCATCAGTACTATACGGCCAATAGTCAACAAGTGTTTTTGAGCACCTAGTAAATGTCAGTCACCTTTTCTAGGCACTTGTGATAGACCAGGGACCAGAATAACTTGTAAGGAGCTTCCGATCAAACGGGAGAGATAGGCACAGATAAGAGAAACAAGCTATATAAGAGGTTAAATGAAGGTCAGTGACTTTGGGAGAAGATGAGGCAGGCAGAGGGGTAAGGAGTGTTAAGAGGGGTGGAATCTTGGTGGGGTGGGCAGAGAAAGCCTTAGTGAATAGGTGACGTTTGAAGAAAGAGCCACATGTCGAGGAAATGAGGCATGGAATCACCTGGGGTAAGAGTGGGTCTGGCAGAGGTATGGCCAGTGCAAAGGTCCTGGGGTGCATCCCTGGGGCCAAGGAAGGAGAGAGAAGCCGGGGATGGGGCCAGGAAGATTATGGGACAGATCAGGCAGGGACTTGTGGCTATTGTCAGGGCTTTGGCTTCTCCTCAAAGTGACATGGAAGCCATGAACGGATCTTGAACCCAGTAGCCATGAGACACGACATGATGTGTTGAGTACACACCCAAGGGGCAAAGTTGGACACAGGGACCCAGTTAGGAGGCCATGGTCCGGACAAGAGGTGATGGTGGTGGCAGCTGAGGGGTTGAATACTGTCGCTGCCTCGCTTACCATGCCCTTACACACGCCTTAGCGCATCCAGGCTCACCGTAGGAGCTTCCTCCCAGTTGTCACCTGCCCCCCTTCATGGCTGATGCTGCCTTCAGTAGTTGCCCCCTGCTCCCACCCAGAGTTATTTCTTCTGTCCCCCTCCCAGACCTTCATCAGCGCTCCTTTTCAGGCAGCCTGCCAAGCCGAGATGCATCTGTGCCTTTAGTCTTCCGCAGAGCTCATCTCCCCTTCACCCTGGCGGCTGGCTAGCATCCCCATTCAAACTTGTCTCAATCTGTCAGAGGCTGAGGGGCCCAGAGGGACCTCTAAATGCTCTCCCGATAACCACCGCATTTCCCCAGCTGCAAGGAGCCTCCAAGGGCCCCAGGTCTGCTGTTCCGTTTCATATACGGGAGAGCTGGTGAGGGCGAGCCCCGTGCTCACTGGTGACTTACATGGCTGGTTAGCTGCAAAGTCACTATTCTGGGTCTCAGCTCTGTCTTCCGCAGCCCCAGCTGCAGTGCACCCCACCTTTGCCTCTCCCATGGGAAGACCTCGTTTTTCTCCACTACACATGCCAATGTCCCTCCCTCTGTAAACCTGAGGAGTGGTGGGTTGTCACCACATCTGATGGGGACCTTGGGGTTCACTATGACCCCTTGAGTCGCTCACTTCAGTCTTAGTTCTGATCTGCCAGGCAGAAGGGAGGGAGTATGCAAGAAGCAAGATGGGATGCAGGGAGCCAGGCAAGAGCTGGCCTGGGGGGCCAGGTGGTGCCCAGCACTTTCCTGACCACCGTGGGCTGGGCTGTCACTGCTCTTGTTTCACCAGGTGATTAAGACTGCTCCCAGCACCTTCGCCAACAGGTGTCATCACATGGCTGCTCTCTGCTCAGGTAACAGGTGAGAATGGCCATGCAGTTCTTGTTTTTTTAAATATTTTATTTATTTATTTATTTATTTATTTTTGACAGAGAGAAAGAGAGAGAGAGGGAGACAGAGAGAGAACTGAGCTGGGGGCACTCCCCAGTTCAGCATATGGGTCCTCACGGGCAGGGGCCGGGACTCAATCCTAGGTTCCCAGGTCTGCAAAGTGAGCGCCTAACCCACTGAGCCATCTGGCTTCCCAGGCTGGGCAGTTCTAACTTTCATTTCTCTCAATACAAATGAGGTGGAGCATCTTTTGATTTGTTTCACAAACATTCTCTTCACAACTGGTACTACTTCTGTATGAAATAAAATGATCAGGCCCTTGTCTGTGGTATAAATGTCACGTGTTTTACCCAATCTGACTTTTTTCCTTTTCTTTTTTTTTGCATAGATTTTGCTATGCAGACTTTTTTTATTTAGTTGAATTTATTGAGATTTTCTTTTAGTGTTCCTGTATCATATTCTTACCCCATAACTTATTCATTTACTCATTTATTAGAAAATGTTGATTCTGTACCTATGGGTGGTCAGGGAATACCGGGTTAAACAGGACAAGCCAGAATTTGACCTCATGAAACTCAGACTCCGGGAGGTGCAAGACCCTGATACTAAGATGACATTTTTAGAGAGTGCCAAGTTCAGTGGTGAAAATGAAAAAGGTGACATGACAGAAGGTCAAGGTTGGGAGAAAACCTGTTAAAACGTAAATATTTTATTAGTTATTTACCACCAAGTAACAAATACCATTTAGCAGCTGAAACCAGCCAGCATTTATTATGCACATGTTTCTGTGAGTCCAGAGTCTGGGCAGGACTTGGCTGGCTGCTCTGCTCGGGGTCTCACAAGGTGCATACATCAAGGTGTTAGTGGGCCGCGTTTTCATCTGAAGGCTCAACTGGGGAAGAGTGGCCTCCAAGTTCCTTCAGATTCGTGGTAGAACTCAGTTTCTGTGGCTGACTAAATAAAGGCCCACCTTTTCTGCTGGCTGTCAGCTGAAGGCTGCCCCCTCGGTCTTAGAGGCTATTTCTTAAGGCAGCAAGGAGAATCTCTTGCCTCAGGAAAGACCTGGTCCCTCATTTAAGGGCTTTTACCTGATTAAGCCAGGCCCACCCAGAATACTTTCTTCTTTGTTCCAGCAGCCACTATGGAAAACAGTATGGAGAGTCCTCAAAGAACAGAATTACAATATCATCCAGCAATTACATTTCTGGGTATTTATTTATCCAAAAAAACCCCCAAAAACAAAACACGAAAGCACTAACTTAAAAGGTACCTGCAGTCCTGTGTTCACTGCAGCATTATTTTCAACAGCCACGACATGGAAACAACCTAAGTTTTTATTGCTGGATGAATGGATTAAGAATGTGTGGCATATAATGAAATATTATTCAGCCATGGAAAAGGACATTTTGCTATTTGCAACAACATGGATGAACTTTGAGGACATTATGCTACCTGAAGTAAGTCAGTCAGAGAAAGACAAATAATGTATGATCTCATTATTACGTGGAATTCAAAACAGACAAGCAAACATGAACTCATTGATATGGAAAACAGATTTTTGGTGGCCAGAGGTAGGGATTTGGGGAAAATGGAAGGTGTGGTCAAAAGGTATAAGCTTCCAATGATATAATAAATAAGTCATGGGGATGTAATGTACAGTATGGTGACGATAGGTAATAATACTATATTATATATTTTAAAGTCGCTAAGAGAATAAATCTTAAAAGTTCTCATCTCAAGAGAAAAAAATTGTAACTGTGCATGGTGACAGATGTTAACTAGACTTTTGTTGGTGATCATTTCACAATATATACAAATATCAAATCATTATGCTGTATACCTGGATCTAATATCATATCAATTATATCTCAATTTTTTTGTTAAAAGGCATTACTGGAGGCCACCCTAGGATCGTTCTGCCACGCAGATTTGGTTGAAGAAGACCTTTCAGAAGAGATGACAGTTAAGCTAAAACCTGAATAACCACAAGGAAACAGCTTTCCTGGGAGACAGAACAGCAAGTGCAAAGACCCAGAGGCGGTTGTGAGTTTGCAGGAAATTTTAAAAGTTAAGGTGACAGGAGTATATTGAATAGAGGGGCGTGCAATGACTCAATGAACAAATGCATGCACAATGCACCGCAGTGAAGTGAAAGGAGCGAGAATTAGCACTAGGACTGCAGGATTAGAAGTCAGGAGACCCAACCTCAAATCCCAGGCCAGCGCTCACTGGCAGGGTAGCCGTGGGCCTTTCCTTTACCTCCTGAGCCGATCTACCCCTCTGTGGACTGATCGGGATCAAGTCTGATGGCCCTGAGGACCTTCCTAGCTTGAGCAACCCTGGAGTCTTGATGGACTGAATGACACCTCCACCTAATTAGCCAATGACACCAAATTAATTAAGGCCTGGGAAAGTGATTATGTCCACCTCAGGCTTTCTCACGCTTCTTGGATGTCATTGGGCTAGAACGGGGAGTGTGGAAGAGCAAAGAATGCGAGAACACCCAGCGGGATAGGAGGGGGGCTCTCGATCCGCCGGAATCAATACGCAGTGTGCGGGTCCCTGGCTGGAGCGCGGCGGGTCTGCACAAATCATTAAGCCCCCTCACCGGGCAGGAGGCTCAGCTAGGGCCCGGGCTTCTCACTGACAATCCACACGGACTTCGTTTGGCCCCACGAAGCACAGAGATCCGGTTTCTCTGCTCGTCCTTGCCATGGAAAAGCAGACATGTGGTGGTGGTTGGGAGTTTGGAGTTTGCTGGGATTGTATTCTTCATTTTGTTCGGCGTGTTCCAGAGTAAACATGGACTTTCAGCGGAGCTAATGGAAAGACAGGGTGGGCCCCCCTCAAAGTAGCACTCCCTCCAGATTTCTTTCCATGCAGGGGCCACAGTGCTCTGAACACTTGATTCTATTGTGTGGTCACCTCAAAGTCACAGTGTTCAGAGAGGAGCCAGTGTGAATGGACGTGTTGAGAGCCACTGCTAAGAGTCCGGGTTCAGAAGAGAGAGTCCAGCGTTCCCCTGACGTGTGGTCCAAACAAGG
Source organism: Craseonycteris thonglongyai (assembly GCA_004027555.1). Lineage (NCBI taxonomy): Eukaryota > Metazoa > Chordata > Mammalia > Chiroptera > Craseonycteridae > Craseonycteris > Craseonycteris thonglongyai. The sequence continues at coordinate 8,248 of PVKE010000472.1, forward strand.
GGCCCGGGGTCCTGACAACCCTCCCCTGGAAGGAGAAGGGGAGTACCAGAGTGGTGATGATCGATACTGTTTTTGGAACTAGCTTTATTGTTTTTGTAAAATCGACACTTTCCAATTGTGTAAGCAAACAAAAGGGAGGGAGGAAAGAATAGAGAGAGAGATGGAGAGAATGAGGAAGGACAGACACAGAAAAGGACAAGGAAGAAAGTAAAAGCCATCCTTTAGTGGCTCTGGGTGAGTCCCAGACTGTAAGCCCCCGGAGGGTAAGGGGCACCGCGTCTAGCCCCACCTGTACCCTCAGGGTCTTCATTAAGAGGGAAAGGCACCCAGGCCAGGAAAAACCTCAGAGATTCTTCTAGAAGGCCCGGCCATATCCAATGCATTGGAAACCATTCCCAGCATCGAGAGGGAGGTGGAACCCCAGTCTGACCTGCCTCCTGCCTCTCCAGGATCAGGGGCTGAAGGTGGCAGGCTCTGACGATTGTGCCCAGCCCACTTCCTGTCGCCGTGGGGGGGGGGGTTGCATAGAGGGGGGGGCGGGCAGAATGTGGTTGCTGGGATACGTGGGAGAAACATCCCCGAGGAGATGGGCAGGGACCGGGTGAGGGCAGGGGGCTCTGGAATTTCATTCATGCCCTGGGCGAGCTGGTGCCACTTGTTTGGGGTACACGAAAAGGCGAGTGGCATCTGGATGCCCAAATAGGGGATAATTTTCTCCTGAATGTTTTTGTCTCTGATGATAATCTCCTAATTAGAATATGAGATGTTCAATTACACCAGGCGGGAGCAGCCCGCGGCCCAGCGCTCCCAGGCATGCCTGATGCTCCCAGCAGGCAGCGCTATCCTTCCCCATTCTCCAAACTGAGGGCACTGGGGCTCTGGGAATTGAGGTGACCTCCTCAAGGTCACAGGGCTGCTCAGGGGCAGCGGCAGGATAAATGCGCAGGCGGCCTCACATCCAGTTGTCCCTCTTCTGCAGCTTTGCTCCCCTTCCTGCCCCCCTCTAGTTGTGAACCACGCCCACCTCCCACCCTGCCGGTTGTCTCTCCTCCCTCTTGTCTCTCCTCCCTCTTGCCTGGCTATTTCCTCTCTTGGGAAGTCCTTTTTCCTTTCTGGCAAGTTCCATGTTGTATTTGGAGACTCAGTGAAGATAGCCCCACAGGCTGCCTGCCCTGATATCCCGCAGTGAAAACAATGCCTCCCCAGTTCCTGCACCGTATTTGTAGCATTTATGTTTATTGTTGTAACCCTCCAGTGCGTCTCCCCACCTACACTGGGTGCCAAAGGCTGCAGCCGGGTCCTACGCAGCCATGCTTCCCGAGAGCTGTACACGGATAGGTATCTGTCGAATGAATGAACGGCTTTTGAATTTGTAAATAGTCTCACAACTGTCTGCTAACATGACATCCGTCGTTCTAAGCTGCCTCCTTCAGCACTAGGCACAGAAACAGACCCGTGAATGCCTGTGTCTTTTCACAGGGGTGCTCAGCGATTGTAACTGCCACTATTCTGTTCCCGCCCACGGGACCGCCCCTTAGCAGAGGGGAAGGGCCCAGCCAACTCTCCCACTTCCAGGAAAGCAGCATGCCCTCTGTCCCTGGGGCTGTCACGGGCAGCGTAAGGAAGCCGACAGTGCCTCAGTGATGTCATTTATAATTAAATATTAGTTACTAATATTCCTCCTAATTTTCTAATGAAATGCCTTTGTCTCAAAGTCCATCAACCTGAGAACCAGGAGGAGATAGAAATGACAAATGACCCCGAATCCCTAAAAATCAAGGTCACTTCCCTGCCACCACCGTTGTTGGTCTCAAGCCTTGGATTCTTGTCTTTACAGCCTGTGTGATTTGCTGGATGACCTTGAACATCCATGACCTCCTCTGAGCCTCCATGTCCCTACTGGTGACATGGAAATAAATACGCATTCAAGCTCACAGCGCTGCTGTGAGAGAGCTCCATGCAGCATGAGGTGTGCACCAAACGACAGCAGTGACCATTGTGGCTGCTTGTAACAGGAGAACGGTTGGACCCTGCCTACCTGGGTTTTAACCCTGGCCTTGCCCCAGAACCAGCTGGGCAACCTCAGGTAAGTAACCAGATGTTCTTGTGTCTCTGTTTCCTCATTTGCCAAAGGGGATAATAACTGTTTTTACCTTATAGGATCATTGTGAGGATTAAGTGAGCTAATAAATGTAAGCTGACACCTAGAATAGAGGCAGACACAGAGGAAGTGCACAGTACATCATAGGCGTGTTGGGTTATTGTTGCCTTTATTATCGTTTTTTAAATGTTGCCTATTGGTTCTGAATTTAGAAATAAAATCTAAAGGATTACAGCCAAAAAGAAATCTGAGGTATCATGAGAAGAGATTATTCCCATTTCTAGGCTGGCCAAGCAGAGGCCCAGCTAGAGTGGTTGGATGAATTGCCAGAGATCAGGGATCCCAGATAAAGGCAGAGACTCCCTGGACCCCAGCCTCTCCCTTCTGAGCCCCTGGGGGAGTTGGAGGGGGGGCTGGCTTTGAGAGAAGGCCTGCTTTTGACTCTTCCCTGGCACTAAAGGCAATGTTGACCCTGGAAGAAAAGTCAAGGCACACAAGGGAAGAGCAATTCCAGACACTGGACCAGACACGGTCCCTGCCCTTCTAGAAAGCACTTTCTATTAGGGAGATGGCAAGGCATAAGCCAACATTACAGTGATGATGACATGGAGGAAACTGGGCCCATCAGAGGCTACGCTAGTGAGTGCTCACACACGGTGCCTCAGGCCCCCGCTCAATCGCCAAATGGTTTTTTCCCCGGAACCCTATTTGTCAATATGCAAATTAACTCTTGAAGATTTGCCCAGATGTCCCATAGTTCTCCTAAGGTGAGTTTGTCAACCAGCTCCCCTTCCCCAACCCCCTGAGAGCAGGTTTTAGCAGCTCAGCATGTCAGCCTTCAAATCCGGAACCCTTCCTCCACTCACCGCTACAGTGTGACTTTGGGGAATGTACTTACCCCCTCTGAACCTTGGCTTTCTCATCAGCAATGCAAGGTACCAGCAAGAACCGAACTGGGGCCTTCCGCACATGAAGCACACCCCAGTTCAACGCATGGATCCGCGCGGGTTGGGGCCGGGACTCAATCCTCAGACCCCAGGGCTGCAAAGCAAGCACTTAACCTGCTGAGCCATCTCGGCTTCCCCAACTCTTCCTTCTCTTTCGTGACCCTTTCTCTTCTCCAGGTAAATATCACAACAGGTTTGATTCTAGAACACAAGTGCCCAGCGACCAAAGGAACAACTCATTCTGCCTAAGTGAGCAAAACAACAAAGACTGGCTGAGGGATGGCCTCCTGGTGGCAGGTGGGCAGACGGCTCCTCACGTTATTTCCTGGGCCTCGAGGTTGTAGCTAAATCAGTCTCCCTGCTGCCCGCATGTGCCTCCCTTTCTTTCATCCATGTGGAGGATAAATATATTATCACCATATTGTCACGGTGTGGGCGGGGCTTGGGGATTCCTCTCAAGAACCGAAAACAAAGGCATATTGCTTCTAACTTATTTTAGCAGTTTTCAGTAATATAATTTTCAGTTCACTTGGCTATCAAAAACACACTTTTCTCCCTTTCTTCTCACCAAAAAAAAGGTGAAACAGATCTGGGCTATGCTGGGGGTGCTAGTGGCTTAGTATTCTTTATTTTTTTCTCCACTAATTTCTCCATGCTGTGGAGAATTTGTCACACGCGCAGGTCTGTTTGATTTCATTAAACAGAATATTTAAGCATAAAAATTGTTTAATCGCCTTGTGTCATTATGAGATGAATTTCATTTTGCATACATTTGCATATTTCATCAGAATTAAGGCTGCTAATATGCAAATGAGAGACAGGTTGCGGCTGAGGTGTTTATTGTAATAGCTGCAGGCTGTTCCACTTGGACAGCTTTCTAGGTGGTGGGGAAGGAGGGGGAGCGAGGATCTGGGGGGGCTCAGAACTCTTCAAGAAGCCTTTGGGTCTCTGGGGCTTCTGCCCTGGTGGAGAAAAGATGTGTGGGCGTGGCCTGCCTCCTGCCCTAGGAGACTGGCCAATCAGAGCAGGCTGGGCTGGGGCGGAGGGAAGAGGCCCAGCTGTCTGCCCCAAAGGCTCTTGGGAGCGGGTGGGTACCCGGGCTGGGGTGAGGGCCACACTGTTGGCCCAGTTGCCCCCTCAGGATGGGCAGATGACATTCTGGAGGCCTCCACAGCTTCTCCCTTGTTTGTGCTGCTCCTTCCTTCTCGGCCTGCTTTTTTTCTCTCCCTTTGTTTTCTCCACCGCTTTGTTTCAAGCTCTATTGAGTTTCTTTGACCCTTTCTTTCTTCCTCTTTGTTTTTCCCTTGCAGGCTTCATCCTGCACTTCCTTCCATGCTGAATGGACTGACATCCTTGTCTATTGTCTTGTTTTTTCCTCCTCTGCTTCCTGCCGACTTTGTTCTCTTCCCCATCCTGCCTGGCTGGCCCCTCTGCTCTCCTCTCCTCTGCTCCCGCCTCACTTCCTCCTTCCTCCACCCCTGCCTCCTTTCCTCCCCACCCCACCAGCCTAGAGGGTATCCGCAGCAGCCAGGAATGCACTGAGGTGGGGACAGAACTGGGGGACGCCCCCACTTGCACAGCCGCCCTGCCCCTCCATCTGAAATCCTTGATGAATCCCTGCCCTCATTTGAAGGTCAGAGATGAGATGCATATCATGCTCTTCTCCAGAGCCTGCATGGATGGTCCCCAGGAGAACAGGTTCCAGTCGTAGCCCCCAGGCACGGACCAGGGTGGGGCTGAGGTGGGGAGTTGGAGGGGGCCAATGCGATGCTTGCTGCATAATGAGCCAGTTGTGAGAGCGCTGGGGATGAGGGGTGGGGGGAATAGATACCACCCCCACCCCCACCACACCCCACCTTCTGTTCTGTGCAGCGGGTGATAGGCTGCACAGTTCCTGCCAAGATGAGGGAGGCCTCTTTGGGAAAGGGCCATTCCCACAGAGCAAACTTGAACGGCAGCTTGAGCCAGGCACTGGCCTGAACAAACCGAGCCTTTTCTCCAGGCCTCAGTTTCCCTGCCTATCTCTTGGGGTTCTCTGCAGACTTCCCCAGCAGCTGCAGGCAGCAGATGATTTGGAAAGGGCTGGATATGTTAACTGAATCAACCACGCTTTATTCAGCATCTACTATATGCCAGGCACTGGGTAAATGCTGAGGCAGCTGCGAGCATGACAAGGCCCTTGCCCTCCGGAGCTGACATGTGGTGGCGAAGGCGGAGCACGGAAAGGGAAGAGAGCACATCATGTCAAGTAGTGAAAAACGCTGGCAGTGAGGAGGTGGGCCAGGACCAGACACCGTCACTCCCCTTTCTCTTTGGCTAGTGCTGGTGTCCTTGTCATGGACCCATTTTCTGGGCCACCATGCCTACTGGCCAGTTGTCCCTTGCTACCAGGCTACCCAGAGGGCCCTGCAGAGAATCGCTGGTTTTTTTCCAGATCCGTTGAGTGTTTCCCCAGAGCCAGTAGAGCAGCATCTGCCAGGCGAACGAGCCCCCTCCCCCGGCCCCCCAGATTAGCTGCTCTGGCCTGCGTGTTAGAGCCTGAGCAATTAAAGCAGAATTAATTGGCTAGCAGGCAATCACCTTCCAATCCAGGCGGGGCTGTGTGTTTTGCTGAGTTGACAAACTGAACACAATGCTCATCGACCAGGGGCAGCAGCAGGGAGGGGTGGCTGAGCTAGCCAATGGGATTTAGAGGCATCCTTCCCACCCCCACTGCCGGCAAAGGCCAACCACTGGGATCCTAGCAACTCTGTAGGGACTCCAGCTTCGCTGGTGTGGAACTTTCTGGAATAGAACTTTGCCTTCACAACTTTGAAATGCTCAACCCAGGGATGTTTTGAAATTTGATTGAACTTTTAATATCTTTATTCTCTTCCCAATAGGAAAAGCAATACATTTCCTATTGATTTTTAAAAATCAAATTTTGCAAATATGTATGGCTTAGGAAATCCTATAAAGTGATACGTCTGCATAAATAGTAGCACTTGCTAGGAGAGGAACTGCAAGGATATACACTAAACTGTCAACAGCAGTTAGCCCGGGCGTGTGTGAAGCGGGGAATTAAAGGAAGCTTGCTTACATGTAACACATTGAAAGGAAAATTGAATGGGCACCAAGGTGGATCATATGGCTTGTTGCTGTTGTTATGGTAGATTGTGGGGTTTTGTTTTTAGTATTATGTTATGAAAACCAAGCATGTAAAGACGAAAAACAGAAATATGGAAAATACTCCCAAACTGCAGCCTCCCATTTCCACCCACTGGTGACCCACAAGTGGAATGTTCTGGTGGGGATGAGCATGACTCCGGGCTAAAATGCAGGCCCCTCTGCCTGCTGGCTGTGTGACATTCCCCAAGTCATTTGCCCACTCTGGGCCTCGATTTCTAAAATGGGAAGTAGACACAGTGCCTACCTTGAGAGGATTGCACATAAAGAACGTGCCCCAGTGCCTTACATGGTGAGCACTTAACGAATGGGAGCCATTAGTACTGGTGACTGCCCACTTTTCTGGCAAGATGCCAGGCACAAAGGTTTCCAAAGAAACTTGACTTACTGAATTAAACCCCCCTAAGATGCAGGGACTACCACCATTTCCCCTCCTTGCTCCACTGTGCCCAAGTAAGATGACAAAAATAAGGTAGTTCTGTTCCCAAGATACCCAATTTCCCAGTGTCTCAGGAGATGTCGGGATTCTCAGAAAGCGTTGTCAAAGGATAGCACAGAAGCCAGAACAGAGAGGAGGTGAGGTGCTAAGACTGAATTACATCAAAGTGGAGAAGATATGGGGAGTCGGAAGATCTGAGTCCAGTTCTTGGCTTTGCCACTTCCTACCTCATGGGCTTGAGCCCATTCCTTTCTCTCTCTGATGCCTCAGTTTCCCCACCTGAGACATGGAGCAAGAACAAGTAGTTTACCTAGCATCTGTTCACTGATGGAAAATTATTGTAAATGGGCATCTTTCTTTTCTTTGAATGAACGTGCACATCCAGTGGTCGGGGCACCAGAGAGTGGAGGAGAGGTGACAGGGATGGGGTTGTCTGGAGGCTAAGTTTCAGTGTTGCAGAGTGACCACGGCGGGCCCAGAGGACTCTGGACAGAGGGCTGTGTGATAGAGCCTTGGTGCTCCCTTCTAGAAGCCGGGGGCTGGGTCTGAAGTGAGCTGCCAGGAAGCGCAGGGCTGAAGGTAAGTGTTTGTGTAGGAAGCCAGGGCGGGCGGGGCCGGGTGTGTGCAGAGGAGGCTGGAAACCCGAGCGGTCCTGCCGCAGTCAGACGAGGGTCACCGAAGCCAGACTAAATAGTCTGGCGGGCGGGATCTGGGCTGTCTGGAAAATGATCCCGGGATGGAAGGAACAAGTCAAGGAGGGGGCCAGGCGGGGAAGGGGGGCACCGTCCACAACACAGAGCCCTGTATCAGCGGCCACCCTAAGGCAGCGCCTCCCCAAGGTAGAGCCTAACCATGAAAGAGATGGAGTATCTTATTTTTTCATTTCAGTTTCCGCTTCTTAATGGACAGGGGGAGGAGGCGGGAGGCGGAGGGCCCCCCGGGCCCTTCTGCTCGCCGGCATGAGGCTCCCGGTTGCACACTTTGCTCTGTTCTTAAGGCTTGGAGCCCGAGTGCTCCTGTGTGGCTTTAGGCGGGTTAATTAGCCTTTCTGTGCCCGACCAGTCCTCACTTGCCAAGCAGGAATAAGCCTGTGGACCTTTGTTGTTTGAGGCTGGGGCCTCACTAGCACAGAAGTGCCTTTGTGGGGGGTGGGAAAGGGTAGTGCTCCTGGCAGAAGCCATTCCCTCGATTCAGACTGGCAAGTTGGGTACCTGGACCCACGCCCTTGAGCACTGAACCGCGGCTGTAACTGCACACGGCAGTCTTGGGCCTAGCACATCACTGACAGCTGCTCTGTGCCAGTCACTGTCCTCAGGGCGCTAACCCCAACATCAGCCCAAGGAGATGGGCATCCTTTCCTTCTTCTTAGAGATGCGGAAACTGAGGCTCAGAGAGATCAAGCAGATTGCCCAAGGCCACACAGCTGGCAAATGACAGCCCCAGGATTTGCGCACAGGGCTAATGCTAAAGCCCTTTCTGTAACACCTTACAGATTGTGACCATGAATTTTATATTTCCTTTGCATTAGGCATCACTGTAAACATCGCTTCTTATGTTCACAGCGACACTCTTCATAAGAGCCAAAAGGTGGAAGCAGCCCAAGTGCCCATGGATGGAGGAGCGGATACATAGTGTGTGGTCTCTCGTCACAATGGAACGTTCTTTCATCTTAAGAAAGGCAATTCTGACACATACATGACGTCGATGAGTCTTGAGGACATCATATTACGTGAAAGAAGCCAGTTACAAAAGGACAGATACTGCACAATTTCACTCATACGAGGTTCCTGGAGGAGTCAAATCCTAGAGACAGTGTAGAATGGTGGCCGCCTGGGGGTGGGGATAGGGTTTAATGGGGACTGGTTTCAGTTTGGGAAGGAGAATGACTTCTGGAGATGGATGTGGTGATGGCATTGAATACCACTGAACTGGGCAATTCAAAATGGTTAGCATGGTCCGTTTTGTGCGATGTATGTTTTACCACAATAAAAAAGGATTTCTTCTTTAAGGAGATGTTTATGAGTCCCCCTCCCCCAGACCGGGCTGCTTCCCCCTCTCCCCCGCCCCCTCTGCACCCCATAACCTGTGTTTCATCTCCAGGCTTCTGTCTGGACCCAGAAGGACAGAGGCCTGGCCTGCCTTGCTCAGGGCACCGCCCCCCAGCGCCTGCGCCCGGCAGGTGCTCAGAAATCGTTCTGAATAAGTAACACCAACTGCAGATGAACAATGTCGGCTGTTTAAAAGGGTCTGCCTACACTACAGTCTTAGTGGAAATATAACATGCATTTCTGTTTCATAAGTTTTTGGTTTTATTTTTTTCTCCATTTTAGGTGGCGAGACTTCCCCATTGACTCAGAAAACAGTACATTTTCATTTTGAGTTCAGAAAAGAAAAAGGACCTGATTAGAACACTGAGGCACAAGCTGGCGGGCCAGAACATCCTGGAAAAGTCCAAATTGGAGAGCCCCATGGTGCTCATCACGGTGGGGGGAAGAGGCATGAACCCCCACAGACTTTTCTGGAGGTCTTGTGGAAGTGCCTCCCTGTCACCTCCAGGCCCGGCAATGCAGAGCGTGAGCACCCTGCCCGGGACATGGTGACTGGCTTTGTTCCTGAGCAGGTGTGAGCACCCAGTGGAGCCATGGTGTTCTCCACACTGTCTCAGGACTCGGGGTCCTGCCTCCATTTCCGGGGTCTCAGGGAGCCGAAGAGATGATGGTCACAAAAACCGGAGGTGGCGCAGTTACCCTGATGCCTGGGTGTCTCCCAGCTCCTGCTCTGGGCTCTTGTTCCTTCCAGTTCTCAGCCATGTGGAGCCACTGACAGGTTCTGAGGGATGGGAGCTCATGAGCCCATTTCAAAGCTGGTGAAACTGAGGTCTGAATAGGGGGTGCTAGACCCTCCATGTGACTCCTGCTTCAGCCCAACTCCTTCAGCAGGCAACACAGTCATTGACTTTGCAAACATCTGTGAGCCTTTGAAAGTAGGCGCAGGGCTAGATGCTGGAGACGTAATGGGGAACGGGTCCTGCGAGTGTCCCTGCCTTTATCTGACTCGCAGTCCAAGGGTGGAGACAAAGACAGCGAACTGTCCCAAGTACATTTAGCCTGGGAACCGGGATGGGAGCTGAGCAAGTGGAAAGGGAAGGGGGAGAGCTGACATCATAGGAATGCTTGGCTCAGCCTGAGATTCGTTCAGGGGGCAGAGAACTTTCCACACAGAGGCAGTACCCTGTGGGAGGACTGGAATGGTAGACCAAGCAAGGGAAGCCCAAGTCAGAGAAAGGGGGTCCACGTGGCCCACGCCATGGAGACCCACAGAAGAACATGCAGCAGAGGGTGCTGGCCGGAAGGACAGCTAGTCCACAGTCTGGGGCCGGAGGAGGCGTGGGAGGGACTCGCTGGGGGTGAGGTGTGATTGCTAAGTGTGCAAGGGATTGGGGAGAGCTGGAAGGCAGAAGGGGGAGTGTTAAAGGCTCCTGCAGGCATCCAGGTGAGAGGTGATGGCAGCCAGGCCCCGGGAGGCAGTGAGGAACGAGGAGGAGAAGATCAAGAGAGACTGAGGCCAGCAAAGCTCCAGAACCTGCAGAGTGATGGGGAGCAGGGGTGAGGGAGAGTAGCAGGGGGTAAGGGAGAGGAGTAGGGGTGAGGGAGAGGAGTGGGGGTGAGGGGGGGGGGGGGGGGGGGGGGGGGGGGGGGGGGGGGGGGGGGGGGGGGGGGGGGGGGGGGGGGGGGGGGGGGGGGGGGGGGGGGGGGGGGGGGGGGGAGGGGAGAGAAGAGATATTGGGAAGCCAGACTCGCATGGGGTGCAGAGGGGGAGGTGAAAAATCTACAATCACAAAATCCACACCTGTTCATTAACAGGGGAAATGAGGGGTTTAAAAGCAACGTGCCTTTTCCAAGATAGTGCAGTGAGGCTGTGGCCAAGCTGGGGCCGGAGTTCAGGTCTCGTGTGTGGAATAATAAGGCAACAGCTACCGTCTAACCGGGGCAAAGAGCATTATTTGTTCGTTCATTCATTCAATCAATAAGCATTTTAAGATCCTGTAGAGATGGATACAAAGATGAAAATATCCCAGGTCTAGGCCCTCAAGGAGTCCTGGTGGGAGATACAGATACACAGACCTGCCACCCGGCCTTGGTCGCCCAGGGCGGGCTCCTCTATAGCTGCAGAAAGCAGAGAAAGGCCCAGTGTAGGGGCAGGTGGGGGGCGGGGGGGGGGGGAGGCTGAGAGGCTTTGAGAATAAGATGCTTGGTGAGTTGAATCTCTAAGTACTTGCTAATAGTCCAAAGGGGAAAGAAAGGCAGGCACCAGAAGCAGCATGTGTAAAGGCCCAGGGGCACCAAAGTTTTAGTCTATGTAGGAACTGAGAGAGTGTGGGTCTGAATGGAGAGTTAGAGCAGGTCAAGGCTGGTCTGGGGGCCGGGATCAGATGACCTGGCTATGCAGGGTGGGGCTCAGTTCTCATGCAAACCTTCCTCGAAGGCCACTGCTCAGGACCAGCCCTGCAGGCAATGGCTTTTGTCACTGTTGTCAACTGGAAGCCTTCTTTTGTAGGTTCCACATTGACATCCTCCAAAATACAAAGTGACCGGATGCTCAGGAGCCATTCCCAGGTGACATGATTACAAGAGGCAGCTCAGGGTCATAGACAACACTGGGGTGTCTGGGTACAGACCCCCAACTCTGCAGGACTGTGGACAAATCCCGCTCTCCTGGTGTTCTTGTCTCTAAAATGGGGATATAAGTAGGATTGGGAGCACTAACGTGTTCACAGCACTTAAGAGAGCACTTGGACTCATCACATATTAGCCATGTTTATTGATTTCACAACAACCCTCCAAGAAACATGCAATTGTTACCATCTTTAAAGACAGCTGAGGCTGTAACAAGAACATAATTCAACTAAAAGTTCACAGACACGAGTTGGTAGAGCTGGGACTTGCACCCAGGTCTGGAGCTCTGAACTTCATGGGACATCATTTCTGAGCTAAACCTGAAAGTCGAGGCCGCAGGGGAACGAGTCTGGGCCAAGGACTCCAGTCTCCAGCTGGAAGAGGATGTCGTCGGCGTCCGTCAGGCAGGGCGGCCTTTGGTGGGAACGTCCACTGCAACCGGGCCCAGCTCACGCATGTCACAGGGACTTTTCCAGAACTGGGCACGCCGGTGACAGAAACTCAAGCTCCTGAGACAGACAACTGTAGTTCAGGTCCTAGCTCTGACCTCTTCCTTCCTGGCTGAGTGACTTTGACAAGACAGTCACACCTCTTAGTCTCAGTTTACCCATCTGTGAAGTGAGCTGGCTGGCTAGCTCAAGTCTGAAAAACAACTTCCAGCACCAATGTGTCTCTTGGGGAATGCGAATCTGTGGCCCTAGAAGGTCTAGAGAATCTCTGCGACCATCCTGCTATGCCTTGTGGCCCCTTAGCCGCTCTGAGACCCAGTTTCCTCTCTTGATAAACAGGTGGAGTACCAGTAGAACGGGTCCTAGGCCACCTCAGAGGTACTACATATGCACGGGGGCCCGCAGCCCTGAAGTGAATTCCCAGCCTTGACTTTCCAGCCAATGCCTTTGCACAAGTCTGAGTTTTAGTTCCTGCCTGTATTATGGGCACAATCATTCCAATTTTGTGGAACTTGTTCGGGGAATTAGAGGTAGCATACTTAGCAGCTGGCACACAGCAGGCATGCATTTAATAGGAAATAATAATAACACCAGCAAGAGTGGCAGGCACTGTGCTCACGTGATGTGTTCTGAGCTCGCATCGTAATTCAGATAAAACACGCGAAGGTGCTTTAGAAACTGTAAAGTCCTTTGCACATATACCCGACCCTGGCAGAGGGTCCTCAGATGCCCCTGGGACCTCCTTAGAAGCAGAGACCCTGTGCAGAGACCTCAGTCACCACATGATGGGGGCGGGGAGGGGCATGCCCCTCATCCTAAAAGTTTTCATTTGTTAGGATCTGAGATAGGATCCAGCAAAAGCAGGGCAGCCCCAGTAAAGCAGAGATGAAGGACAGTTGGGTCCTTTTCAAGTTCCAAAGCACGAAGGAAGGCCTTTTCCTCTGCACAAAGCGCATGCGGCCGGCATCAAACGGCCCAGGCTGGGTTCACTGGGCAGAAACAATGCCGTTCAGAACGCAGGGCCTTCAGAGGCAGAGGCTTTAGCAAGCTTCTAGGTGGGATTTTTCTTCCCCTCCCTGCTCACGTTATTGAATCTGGTCCTTGCTGATTTGGTTAGAGCCTGTGATTTCAGTTTATGATTCAATAACCCATTTGAAAGCTTGTAAATAGCACGGTTCTGCTATCTGCTCCCTCCTCCCCAAGGGGGTTGCTACTGAGAAAAGAGGGGAAGCGAATGCGCTTGCTCTCGCAGCTGGTTGGGCGGCCCTTGATGGGGCGATGTCCTGCTGGTTGGGGTGCTGAGTGAAGCCAGGTCTTAATCATTGGATAAGGTGGACCCAGCCGCAAGCATCAAATGGGTCACAGAGACCGGCCAATCCAAATGAGGATTTCTGTCAATCCAGACACCGCCGTGTCTGGGGACTTCTGATTCCCCCCACCACAGCCAGGCTTGGGGACCCCACTGGCACAAACCTTGGCTCTTTCCTGAGGAACCCATAAAAGCAACCATGGAGGCTCACAGATTCCATGAGTCCTCTGCCAAATTTCTCGAGGGGGTCATCCACACTCCCCTTTGTCACTCTCTCACCTCCCCACACTCCCAGCCCACTGTTAACGGGCTTCCTGCTGGTCCCAAGAGCACCCATAGAACAGGGCCGCACCCCCAAAAAGCTCTGTCTGGAGGCAGACCACTCCCCCGGCACCCAAACCAGCAGATGCAAGAGCGAGTGTGCCCAAGACCAGCACCAGGCAAATATCCAATCAAGACGTTATTGTGAACGAGACTCACCGATTTGGGGAGGTTTGTTTTGCAGCACTAACTGATACACTCCCTGCTAGATGCCTTTCAACTGTGTTAACCCAATGACTGAACGAATCGATGCACGGTGCAGTGTTTTAGATCACTGGGTCTTCGACTTGAAGAGGTCTTAATAGGGGGATTCTGCGCTTCTGGGTCTCTTTGGCTTAAGCTCCTGGAGCAGAACTTGAGCATGACTCTCTCTGAGGGAGTAGCAGGGTCTACGTGGAAAGGTTTGTGCTGGTCTCTGCCCCATGTCAGGTGTCCCTTTGACCTGAGTGGTGTCAGGCAGCTGAATTTGAGGGAAAGTGGAAGCTGTGGTGTGAACAGTTGAACTGCAATGCATCTTCGTAAGTCCCCTGCCCAATTGCCACAGAAGGGCCTCTAAGCTCTGGCTTTACCTCATGACCTCACTGCCCGTGACTCTACCAACTGCACTCCCTAAGATGGAGCACACGGTTCAGCTAAAGGTCTCCAAACACACCCTGCTTTTTCCTGGACCCCTCTGGCTTTGCTCCTACCATCTCTTCTATCTGATATGCCCTTCCTCCATTTAACTAACTAATGAACTCCTACTCATATGGCAAAACCCAGCCAAGGTAGCCCTTCTGTGAAGTTTTCCCCCAAACTCAGCTCAAAGGCTCTTTCTATGACACAGAACTAATTTTATAGCACATCAGACTACACTCCATTTTCCCAACTAGACTGTGAACTCCTCCAGAGTATATTCAATAAAACTGGAGCGAGCAGATGAGTGATCCCCGTGGGTACCATTTCAACTTAGTACCATGCAAGCACCATGGACTGTGGAATCTGAAGATCCTGGGTTCAGATCCAGACACTTGTTACTCCATGTAGCTAGTTCCATGCCTCTCGGGCCTCGGTTTCCCCATCTATAAAATGGAACCACAGATTGATGATGCAGTAACTTATCATCTCCAAGGAGGGTGTGGGGTCTGGTGAGAGACCTTCGGGGTCCCCGTCCCTCTCACTGTTTTCTTCTTGGTCTGAGGATCGTTTATCTTTGACCCCGAATCTTTGTGCAATCAGTCCCGGGGAGACCATGTTTTGATTTGGAACTGATCTTGAAGGGGCTGTGCTTTGCGTTTCCCAAGCTCTGGGCTCTACTCCCTGGGGACCAGCGCAGAGAGAGTGGGATCAGGATCCAGGGGGGCTCGTGGGGCTTAGAGTAGCCTTAGTGAGGTGCTCCTGGATATGTCAGCACCGCCTGAAAGGTTCACCCCATATCCCAGATTCCCACACTCGACAGTGATTCCTTTATCACCGAGCGTTCGGCCAGGTTCTGTGCCAAGAGGAGGAGATGCTAAAGGAAATGGCTTAGTGGTGCCCTCAAGAGCCACCCAGTCTAATGGCAGAGGCAGCCATGGAGACAAGCTTCTGGAGGCCATTTATCTAAAGACTAATGGCACTTGGGAGTCAGACCCCACTGAGGCATCATCTCCAGTCCATTGCTCAGGGCTGCCTGGAGGCTGCAGGGCTGGGAAAGGGAGGAAGCTGTCATTGATTAGCAATGTCTGCCATGCGCGTGGATTGGGGAGTGCTGGTCTGCGTGCCAATTTTCTGCCACCTCTGCGTGAATGAATACCGCTCGTACGAGGAGTAGCAGCCTACTTGGAGAGAGCCATAAACAGTGAGGGTGTCTCCAATCGCTATCTGCTTATGGGCTAAATGCTTCGGAGGGAGGAGGACTCCTGCTCTTGGGAGAATCTAGAAGGTTCTCCAGTGGTTCTGACAAGTGAGTGGAGCTTGAAGAAGTAACATTTCAACATCTACCTGTGGATCTCATTGACATAATTGAGCAACTATGGTATTCCTTATATGTTCCAGGTGAAGAAGCTAGCAAGAAGGGTCATCTAGCAGCTGGATCAAAGCAAAGGGACGAGGGACGACTTGCATGTGGCAGGATGAGGGTGACCAGAGAAAGGAGTGTAAGGAGAACAGAGCTGTGCAGGGGCAGCTCAGAAAGGTTCTGGAGGGTGGAGTTCGGCTTTAATCCCACAGGGCCAGGGAGGGGAGCACAATTTCTCTGGCTCCTTGCCAAGGGGCCACCAGCAAAGTGAGGTTGGTGGCTGTCAGGCTGAGGAATGTCCTCCCCGAATGTTCTCGGCCAGGAGAACCCAGCTCCGGCAGCCTTGAGGACACGCTGCTATTTTAAGCCACCTGCCAACAGCCTGCCTGCCTCCCCCGCTGCGTGCTTCCTCTTACATGTGGCTCCTGACAGCAAGTCTGGTTCCACCCCAGACAGCGCTGGGTGACTGGATGTAGACTCGTATACAGGCAGGTGACAGCTGTGGGCACCCCGCGTGCCCTTCCCACACTCGTGTCCAGCTTCCTTGACCCACCAACCTGCCCAGCTTAGACTCAGGTCTCCTCTAACCTCGCAATGTGACTGTAGTAAGGCACCTCTCTTGTCACAGCCTCAGTGCCTTGCCTGTGAAATGGGTACAATGATGAAATTCAGGAATCTACCTCATAAGGCGGTTGGGGGGCCCTTCATGTGATCATATAGGTGAGGTGCCCAGCACAGTGCCTGGCACAAAGTAGGCACCTGATTCAGGGAACTGAGAGCATCTGTAGTAACCAACTTCACTCTCTGTGCCCCTTATCCTGCCTCATTCCTCACCACGACGTTCCAGTAGCTATTCGTTGGACCAGGACAGAGGTTTGGATCCCTGGCATCTCTTAGCAGTGCCTGACACATATAAGTAGATCGTGAACAAGAGAAAGGTCCTCAATAAATAGCTCCACGTCCCTAAGCTTGTTTTTCACCTGCAAAGCATTCATGTGATTGGAGGAACAGTCATACCTTCATTCATTCACTCACCCCTGTGTCACTGAGCCCCTACTATGTGCCAAGCACTGTGTGAGGCTCCGAGCATGCAAACATGTGTGACCCTGTAGGAGCGTGACGTGAAGACTGGCCCTGTTTTCATCTGATGAAGAACTGAACTCTTCATGCTAAAAGTGGACCAAATGGCAGATCATTTGACCTGAAAAATGGGTGGGTGTTTACCCAGGATCATCATCATTCGTAAAACGAGAGCCAGTTTCCTTGCTGTCACCTGCCACCCTGAGGTTTAGTCACGGAGGAAGGAAAGGACAGAGGACTCTGATGGCTACCAGTCCACACAGGGAGAGGGGAGCGTTGGATGGTGGAAAGTGAGGCGTTGTCCCAGCACCTGTAGAAACCTGGGTCCATCTGGCCTGTTGGGAGAAGGTCAGCACTTCTACCAGCAGGTTCCAGAAGAGGTTGACCCGGGGGGAGGGGGCCACAGGGAGAGGAAGCTCTGTCCATGAGACAGGGCCCAGTGGGGGTGGCCCCTCCCAAGCCTAAGAATATTCAGACCCTCAGAGTTTGGTTGACCCTGGCTCAGTGACCACCCTAACCCTGCCCAGTTATATTTCTCAAAGCCCTCTGTACATGGACATTTCAAATACAGCATCTGCATCCAACATTCAGACTTCTTTATGACAGGCCATTTTCACCTCTGGTGAAGCAGAGCCTGCTCTGCAGCCAGCCTGGGTTGAAATCCTGGCTCTGCCCTTTCCCAGCTGTGTGACCTCAGGCAAATTACCTAACCTCTCTGTGTCTGCCTCTTCATCTGTAGAACAGAGACAATAGTAGTATTTACCTACCTTACTATATTATTTGCTGCAGAAAATGAGTTGATATACATAAAGCACTTAGAATAGTACTTGGTATTGCAGGCAGTGGGTGAGGATTTGCCATGTTGATTATCACTAGCATTTGATTTATAAACTTCTGGCCTCATTTAATGGAGCCCAGTCTGAAGCCCAAAGGGTATAAGTCATTTTGTAAAATTATATTTGTTGATTCCCAAAAGACATTGTTCTGGAGACTCGTTCTTGGAGCCCGGTAGCAATATTAGACTTCCACACCCTGAACAAGGACTCACTGTGGGCCGTGCTTACTACCCCTCCCCTTGACACTGGACTTGCCTGTGTGACATGCTTTGGCCGATGGGCTGAGCTCACGTGATGCAGGCAGAGGCTGGAAACGTGTTTGCACTGTGCCGTCAAGTAGTCTCATACTGGGCTCTAGAAGGAGAATGTGGAGCCGATCTGACCCCAACCCGCAGCCTGCAGCCAAGCTCTGGTGAGCACAGCTGAGATCAGCACAAACTGGCCTCCCTGCAGACCCCTGAGCAAGAAAACGACATGCGTATTATTCACAGCTACTGAAACGTGGAGGCCATTTGTTACACAGCATTATCAGGGTAATGGGTAACTGATACGTCTGCCCATGCATGGCCACCAAACAGTTCTTGTGATGAATAAAAGCGTTAACACGTGCCAAGTGTTTAGTATGATAGTGGGCACATAGTGAGCCTTCAACTAGCCTAGACTCTTTTTTCCGTCCTTGTCATCATTGTCGTCGCGGTTCTGGCCTCCCACAACAGCGAGAGCCTGTGTGGTTTGCTCTGGTTCCTCTCCTAACTGGAGGTCAAATGCCCTCCAAGGGACCAGCACACACCTCCGCCCACTGCTCAACCTGCCTCTCCTTGATGTTCTGAAGAAATGAGAAAGAAGTGTTAAATTTGTTCTTGGCTACTTTTCCCTGCAACTCCCAGAGGCCCTGCTTACAAACTGAATCAGTTATCAGCTAGTTAGGCTGGCGGTCCCGGAGGTGCCGCTTGAATACAGATAGGGACCCATGCATTATTCAGTGTGAGGACCGGGAGAAATGAGCAATGTGTCCAAAGCCAGAACAGCAGTGGCAGTAAGGGAATAATTAGCGAGCTGTCACTTGTCCCTGTCACCGTTTCCTCCCTTAACACATGAGGGAAAATAAAAAAAATAAAAAAATAAATTTTTTTAAAGGAAGAAGGAAAAAAAAAAAAAGACAGCAGAGAGCATCTTGCTTCTCCAGGCAGCTGGTAGGTTAAAATGTGATGCGGAAGCAGCTTGAAGCAAGGGGCTCTGGTTTAGCGTACAAAAGCCATGGCCCGAGGACCCCCCTCCCCCCAATATTTTATCGAACTCCCCTTTCTGCTTGATGATTCATGAGCACTGCCCAGCTTCCCATTCAGAGTTTCTGCACGTTTCCATAGCACTGGGAATTAATTTCTCCCCTCTAAGGAGGAGATGGGGCTGGGGAGGGGGGTGGTGAGAGGAGCCTTGAGGGGCAGAGCCCCTGGGACTGCAAAGGTTTGAGGTGACCTTCCAGGAAGAAACTGGGGTGAGGTTGAGAAGGGCTGTGCTCAGCCCCTTGGAGGACTGGGCGATTTGATTATTCATGAGTTTACACGCACAGAAAGAAGTAATTTTGTTGCATGACTCCTCATCGTTTCTTGTGGAAGCTATTTTTATTTATCTATTAATGTCTCGTTAGAATTTTTTTGGTGGTGGCGCATGCTGGTTGCCACTTGGGGTGTCGAGGGAGACGCGTGAGGGGCTGACATGTGCTGATGGTAAGGCCAGTTTTCTCCAAGCCTTTCCCTTAGAAAAATAGAAAGAATGCGGGGAGGCGGGGTGGGGCTGTGAACGCTTGCTTCATGCCTCTGTTCCCGTTAGAAACGAGCAGGTTACCTTCAGGCGGGATAGTGGCTTTCGGCAGTTTGGGCTGTTGTGGAACTCGATTTGATGGAATGGGGGAAATGCTTTGTCTAAGAAGAGTCGGGATGAGGTCATAGGGGAAACAGGGCTTGAGAAGGGTCATAGGTGAGATGATGCTGAGGGCTCTTCCTACCGGGGCCCAGTGGAAGGCAAGGTGTTCCTCGTATGACTCCCAACTAGGAAACCAGTCACCCTTCTTCATAAAAATCTCTTGGCTTGCTCACTGCATAATGAGTGTTCCCTTAGGGATGGAAGAGTGTTGTCCTGAAAAGCCCAGAGATAAATGGATGTTTTTCCCCATGAGGCCACAAGCCCAGACTTAGTAAGTCCATGGCCTGCAGGCCATTGCTCCTATGCCCAGTGCTCAGGACAGACATTGCTAATCAATCCCAGAATACTCAACCCAGTGCAGCCATCGAAGTATCCCCGGCAGCCACCAGTATGCAATCCTACTTGTTCCAGTAGAACTGGAACAAGGAGGACTCTTACCAACACTCCTGGGTATGGGAGAGGGGTGAATCCTTAAGAGAAAAGGCAGAATGCCAAAGCTTATGGAGTCCCTCCTTGCTCGGAAAGATCAAGAGTTCTGGATAAGAGGTGAGACCTGAACTCCAGTGGGAAACTTGTAGTTCAGACAAGTTCCTCCATGGTCGGGGCCTCAGTTTTGACCCCTGGGAAATGGGCACGATAATATTAACTCACTGAGCAGGATCCAACAAGGTATAGTACACCAAACCCCCGGTCAGTGCTGCATGAGCTGCCCCAGGCCTTTCAGACTCCATACTTCCTTTGCACATGCCGTTCCTCCAGCCTGGAATGATCCTTCTCCTGGCTAATACCTACCGGTACCCAGGCCAAATGTCACCTGCCCCTTGGAGCCTTCAGAAGCTAACCTTCTCAAGTCCCCGCAGGGAAAATTACTCCTCCCTTCTCACAACTTCATCTCATCGATGCATTTGCTGTGCATGTTCATCGAATGACCAACTTAATTTGCTCTCTCTCTCTCTTCCTTACTTGATTGGAAGTCTAGGGAATAGGTTGGAAGATTTGTCACCTGTCTGTCCCCAGCAGCCAGCGTAAAGGTTGACACCTGGAAGCGACCCCGTAAAGATATGTTGAACAAAGGAAGTAAGGATTTGCTGTGTTCTAGGCCTGATGTCTGACACTCAGCCCAAACTTAGGATACAGGTGGCCGGGATGTGTGCTGGGGGTTTCTGAGCCCTGGGGGCACAGGTCAGGGATGACACCCCATCCTCCTTGGCTCTGTCATGAGCCCTTGGTCTCACAAAGCCAACGCTGAGTCAGAATATGGGGATATACTGACAGAGGAGAGCTGTGGCCCTCAGCAAGTTTCAGGGTCTGTGGTCAGGAGGGGAAGGCAGGAGGGTTGGAAAGACAACAGCTCATGCTGAGGGTCCCAGATAAAAGTCCTTGGGTCATGGACAGGCTGAAACACATCCCCTGAAGTCTGCAGATTCTAACCTCTGGAACCTATAAATGTTAGCCTGTAAGAAACGAGATACATGCAGGTGATTAAGCGAAGGGTCTTCAGATGGGGAGATTGTCCTGGGTTAGTGGGTGGGCCCTAAGTGCCAGCACATGCATCCTTATGAACAGAAGCAGACAATGGCCTCACACACACAGAGGAGAAGGCGATGTGATTGTGGACACAGAGACTGGAGAGCTGTAGCCACAAGCCAAGGACCGCCCTCCACCCCCAGAGCTAAGAGGCACGGGGCACATTCTCCCCTTGAGTCCCTGGACGCAGTGTGGACCTGCCAATACCTTGGTTTGGGCTCAGTGGTGTTACCTTCAGGTGTCTGACCCCTGAAACTGTAAAAGAATAGATGTCTGTTGTCTTAAGCCACCAAGTGGGTGTTTGTTACAGCAGCCAGTGAAAACAGGCTGGACAGAGGCTGATGACCGAGAAAATGGAGAGAGGAAGGCTGCCGTGGCTTATGTAAAAAGTAGCTCCCTGCTCCCCGAGATGAACATTCTCACCAGAGCCATGTCACGCCACCCCACGTGACATCGACCCTTGCTCACCTCTGTGCCCCTCAGTAGAGAATGATGCAACAGGAACATCAAGTGTAGAGGTTAAGGCGTAGCTCTGAAATCAGGCGTTTCTGGGTTCAAATCCTCATTCTGCCACTTCTACGGGACTGTGGGTGTGTTGTTTAACCTCTTTCAGCCTCAGAATCTTCATCTGTAAAATGATAACAGAATGCCCCTATTTCATATGGTTGTTGCGAGGAAGAGATAGCTCCCTGTATGAAGAAGGGACTGGTATCTAGTAGATGCTCAATTAAATGCTCAATATTGTCACTACTGATTATTATTTATTCTACATGCTTCTATTGGGCATCTATGAGTTGTCAAGGATTCACCAGGCCCTGGGGAAACAAGTACGAGTAGAAGAAAAAAGGACAGGGAGTCTACCCCATGAGCAATCCCTTTTCTGCCCCATAATGATATTTGCCATCATCTTTATTTCCCTTGGGTCAGCCCCAAACAATCTCTTGACTGATTTTCCTGCCAAGATCATTTTTCCCCATGGGGCTCTGCAGTCTTTGATGTGGTGACTCATTTGTTTGCTTCAGTCTTTTGTTTGTTTGTTGCCTCTGTACAATTGTACAGTGAATTACGGTTTGCCACGTCTTTGAAATCGGTGACCTCTATCCTTACGACACCTACTGGGTAGGTGTTTTGATTCCTATTTTGGAAAGAGGCAAAAATAGGCTTCAATGGACTAGAATGTTTTCAGCAGCGTGGGGAGGCACAGCACACTCAGTTTCAGCCTAGTCTCACTGTGCTAAATGCAAGGTGGCAGTAGGCTGCCCAGATACACTATTTGAAACAGGACAATACCATTGTTTTCTGTCCCATTTTAAATGGGACATGTGGTCTACCTCCCCCGGGGGGCACCACACCTCCCGTTCTATTGGCTTTTACTGAAAGCAACCTGGGCACCCTGCTCTGTGTAGGGTGCCCTGCTCACCAGCGTGAGATGCTTCCATAAGGCCCATGACTCCCTTGATCCTTTAGAAAAATGTAAGAGACATCTTTATTGGGGTGTAACTTATTACAGTGAAGTACACCAACATGAAGTGAACAACTCAATCAAATTTTGCATGTGCGTACCCACCCCCCAGGCCCCCAGGCAGCTCCCGTGTGCCCCTTTCTGTGAATATCCCTGCCGATATAACCACGAGGCTGCCCTGCACTCCTTCTAACTCATTTCTGAAACTCCGATGAGTAGATTTATCCGGTGTACACCTCCTGGTATCAAACTTTCACTTAATGTTACATCTTCATCATGTGGTTTCATGAGTCAGTGATTTGTATGTTTGTATTGCTGAGCAATATTCCATTGCATGAATATACCTCGACTTAGGTATCCACTGCACTACTGATGGGCATTTGAATTGTCCAAATAAAGAACTGCTCTAAAATTTTATCTTGTGTCTTTTGATGGTTACGAGCATTCTTTCTATAGTTTATATCCAGGGCTGGAATTGCTGGGCCAAAGTATAGCATATGAGCATATAGCATAAATGTATGTTTAGTTCTGGAAGGTAGTGCCATATGGTTTTGTGGAGATATATATCTCTCTCTGCAGTAGTTCCAGGCATATTTTATTGCTTAGAATGAGAATATATTTTTAAAGTGATTCTCTCTAAAATTAAGTTAAAAAATATTCAGTCAATAATAGTACTGGAGACAAGGTAATAATCGTCAGATGTGACAAAGACCATGGAGGCAGTGTGCAAAATGGCTGATATTAGGAACCCCTACAGTGCTGAATCATTTATGCAACATGTATGCAAATCATTATTCACCACATACTTCATTGTTTCAATTCTTTTCTCTATGAAACTGGAACGATAACAACACCCCCTCCCAGGGCTTCTGAAGGATTAAATGAGTTGGTACATGGAAAGCCCTTAGAATACAACGTGGCACAGATGCTGTATAAGATCATGTGAGCTATGGCTCTTGTTGCTTTCTGAACACCTACCATGTGTCAGACACTAAGAACTCTGTGATGTCATTCCACTGGATTCATACAAACACCTTGTGGGGACAGGGGGTAAGGGGTGCTTCATTACCATTTGAAACAAGCTCAGAGAGGCTGAGTTCCCTGCCTGAGGTCACACAGCTGCTGAACAGCTGAATGGGAACACAGGTTGATGCAGTTCCAATGCCTGTACTCTCCTACCATCTCATGAAGGGAGTAGCTTCTGGTCATCAATAAGGTAATCAATTTGTGTAATATTTTATCATCAGGGCTACAGACACGTAGTGAAAATTCCAAAAATAAATGGCTTAAACATGATAGCAAATTACTTTTTCCTCACATAAAAGAAGTCAGAAGGATGGCAGCTCAAGGTTGAGAGGCCCAGGGAGAAGGACGGCTGTATTGAGGATCACAAAGCAAATACATGGCAACCCTGTGACTTAATCTCTGTCTCTGGGCTCCAGCACTTCATCACGCGTCCAATTCTCTTGCAAATATCAATGCCATTTTTTTTTCTCCAGACTTGGTACTTTCCTTCTACTTATATCGCAGCTTTTGACTTCGCACACCATGAGATCACTAGCGCAGATGACCAAATATTTCTGCTTCTACGCCTTTCCAGAGCAGGGAGAGTTGCGCTTCCTGCACACCCTGTGTTGGGGGTAGGGACGTATGAATAGTTCTGGCTAGTGAGGTCAGAATCAATACGCATTAATTCTGGGTAGATTTTATAACCACGGGAAGACCCTTCATAGCTCACTTTTCCTTCTGGCACTCTCTCCAGCAACTTCTGTGAAGGCTTCTGCCCATTAGCCTGGGTCCCCAAAACCCCTAAAAGAGCAGATCCTCCTGCCAACCCGAGATGAATATGCAACATGAGCAAGAAACAAAAGTGTGTTGTCTCAAGCCTCTGAGAGTTGGGGGTTGCTTGTTACTGTAGTGTAACATCTTCTACCCTGACTGGTGCAAGTAAGATCCGTGTTTCTTTTAATGAATTCCAGATTAAGTGACTCCAACTGGGGTTGTGGTACAGTTGAGAACTTCTTCAGCCGTGCTTCCTGTAGGCAAGTAGGAGCCAAACCACCATAGAGAATAGAAAGAAGAGGGTGTTGAGTTCTGGGTCCCAGAACAGTAGCCACTAGCTTACACGTGGCTATTTAGATTCAAATGAACTACAAGTATACAAAACTACAATTTAATTCCTCCTTAAAACTAGCCACGTTTCAATGCTTAATAGCTATATGAAGCTAATGGTACCATGCCACCATATTGGACCACACTGATGTAGAATATTTTTATTATTGTGGCAAGTTCTCTTGGGTAGCACTGGTCTAGAATCTTGGAAGTTGAATCCAAAGCTCTAGAGCTGAGGACTGGTGGATTCTTAGAAACATAGAAATGTCATCTTAAAATGTTGCCATCTTGGTCCCATTAAGGGGCTCCCAAGTATTCTTGATCATAAAATGAATGGCATTTCCCCCATCCCATGGAAATGACAAACATGCCCATCAAACCGTGGCTGCCTGCAGGAAGGGCTTGGGACTCACAGAAGGATCCAAACCTGGATTAAGAAGTGGCTGAGCAGCTCACCTTTGGACCCAGGAGGTCAGCATCCATCAGCATTAACCAGAGCACATGGTGCCCAGGTAAGGTGACCAGACGTCCCGCTTTTGGCGGGACAGTCCCGCTTTTTAACAATTTGTCTCGCGTCCCGCAGCATTTTAAAGAAGTCCCAATTTTTGGAAAGAATGCACAACAAGCTAGGGAACGGCGGGAGATAGACCCAATTTTTATTCAAGAACCCCCTCTCCCCCGGTCAATGGTGTCCTGCTTTACCAATGTTAAAATCTGGTCACCTTACACAGAGTGGGTCCAGAAACCTGTAACAGGCGTTGAGTGAGCAATGCAAGATGAAGAGAGGTTTCTCATGGGGGTGGAACGTGGATGGGATCAAGGACAAGATTACTAACAGAAGACTCCGTGGCCACCCAATCATGGTGTGACCATCACGGAGTGACTTCGAGAGTCACTCCACCACCATGAGCCTCAATGGTCTTATCTGTAAAATGGCAATAGTAGCCTGTATTTATAGAACTCATTCTTCTTGCCGGGCAACATGCCAAGGATGTCATAGAATTCATCTCCTTTTTTATCCTCACAATGAGCTCAGGAAGCAGATTCTAAAATTACTTTTCTTTCTGTTTTTCTCTCCCCCGCCCCCTTTTTTTAAAACGATTGGTCCTGTCTCCTCAAGTTGAATGTGAACTGCTAGAAGGCAGTTTGTCCCTTAATCCAGAGCACCTGGTAGAGAACAGATAACAACAGACAGTTTCTTTTGTTCACCTTTGGGGTGAATGTGAGAGGTACCAGAGGGGAGGTTGAGTGAGGTTGAGCCAACCGTTTCTCTTTGTGGAGGCAGATCTTTTTACTTCTCCCTGGTATTTCCAATTCACTTCTCCTTCAGGGAACATGGGAAGATTACTTGAAATTGGTTGGGTATGATCACCTAAATAGATGGAATGTGTGCAAACAGGAGCTATGAAGAGTCAGGGCACGATTTGCCGTTCTTTTTTTCCCCCACTGTAGAAGCATGTATGTTATGGAGGAAGCACACACGAAGCTTCCTGGATTGTTAACTTGCCGGGTAAAGACAACTGCCCTGGAGAGTCTTCCAAATTCATGGATTTTGTGAGACTAAGAAATTAGTATCTGCTTTGTTAAGTCACTAAGGTTTGGGGGCATTGTTTGTTAGGCAGCATAACCTGACCTATCCTGTCTAATACATCCAACTTGGAATCCCACATATTGTTCTCTAAGCCCCATGGCACTTCCTCCTGCCACTCCAAATCTCCAGCATAGGATGGCTGATGCTTGCAGTCAACAAGGGTCCCAGGGGCCATCAGGTAGACACTATAAAGTCTAAACCACTGAGAGAGACAGACTCTCTTTAATTCCTCATAGGCAGCTGGCCCCAAGGCAGTCCCTTGTACTTAAAATTCCTGAGTCAATGGTTTGATGTTTCCTATGTGCTTTATGAATAATCAGACAGTTTCCCAGAGACCATGTCTGTTTTTAAAGCTATTTCCTCCCTCCTTGGTAATAAAGTAAGAAAGTTTTCTCCAGTGGTATATGTCCTGGACATGTGCTGGTTCTATCCTCACATCTCCCCTTACCCAGAAAGCCCTGGTTTCTGTGTGGGGAGCCATAGAATTCCACCAGTAGCACGTGACCCATGAGGAGCCTATCAGCATGCCGGATCCCTCCGACCATAGCGATTGGCTCAGAAGTGGACATGGGAACTGAGCTGTCCAATCAGAGGGGGTCTGAAGGTTTTGAGGGCAGTGGCTTGCTGGGTGGGCACATAAAAGCTTGTGGTTATGAGCCCTGAAAAGAGCCCTGCAGAAACCAGACTTAGGAGGAAGCTGACACCATGGGAAAGAGACAAGACAGAAAATAATGGTGTTCTTAATGAGTGACATCATTGAGCTGCTGGACCAAGCTTCCTTTTTTTCTTTAAAGATTTATTTTATTGTTTTTGGCAGAAACAGAGAGAGACAGAGAGAAGGGGGAGGGCCCAGAGTAGTCTCCATAGTTGTACGTCATCAGTTTTCCACATGGTTTCATTCCACACAGGTGGGCGGGGGCTGTGGAGGGCAGGAACTGGGCTGGGGGCCTCTTGCATGGGAGGCATGTCCCCTCAAACCAGGGGCCAAACCGGGGAAGGCTGTGAGAACCTAACTGGGGGCCTCCCACATGGGATGGACACCCCAGTTCAGCATATGGGCCTGCATGGGCCGGGGCTGGGAATCGATCCTCAGTCCCTGGGGCTGCAAAGCGAGTGCTTAACCTGCTGAGCCATCCCAGCTTCCCCTCAAGCTTCCTTTGATAGCTGAAACCTCTAACTTTTCTGTTACATCAACCGAGGGCCCATCCTTTTTAAGGTCTTTTGAACCATGTTTTCTAGTACTCTCAACATAAATTGTTCTAATTGGTACTCCACTTATAAATCAGGGGACTGGGTCATCTGTTAGCTCCCTCTTCTCCCTGTTTCCTATTGTTAGGGACTTGGGACAGGATCATCTTGTCCAAGGCTGGAAGAGGTAAGGGGTGTGTCCAAGTTCACTCAGCAAATCCCTGTAAGTTCCTGATGCCTGACTGCCCAGAAGGGAATCATGCTGGATGTGCACACATATTCAGAGAGAAAAATTGAGAGAGGTAGGGAAGGAGGGAGGAGAGAGGAGAGAGGAGAGAGGAGAGAGGAGAGAGGAGAGAGAGAGAGAGATGCTCCTTTCACAGGAGTGAATGCTGGCTGAGAGCAGCATCAATGCATGCAAATTTATTCAGAGTAGCTCTGCATGGCAAGGGCAGATATAAGCAAAGTGAGGAGGGAAATTCATCTCAATCGCAGGGATTTTGCCTCTGATAGGGGGCTCCTTGAGATGTCTGTGAAACCCTCATTATCCTTCCTCTCTCCTCCAATTGGCCCCTCAAGTCCCAGCTGATTCTACTTAAAAACCCATCTCTGGAATCTGCCCTTCTCACCAGCCCAGCACCTGCTCCCTGGGTCCTGTTTTATTTGCTCTCCAGGGAGCTATTTCTCCAGTCCCTGCCCTGGGGCAGCCTGGCTCCAGATTTGTCCTCTGCTTGACAGAGCTTCTTATGGTGCCAATTGGACCGGGCCACGTCCTGGATGAAGCCCATCCAATGGCCACCTGCTATCCCCAGGACACAACCTAAGTTCGATATTCTCTGGTGCAAGGGCCTTGAGTTCTACTTCAGCGGACTTCCTCCCCCGACTCTGCCCCATGGGTCCCGGGCTCCACCTCACTCCCTTGCACGAATCTCCACTTGCACCCTCAGGCCATGAGACATTTGCATGTGCTGTTCTTGCTGATGGAAATGCCATTTCCTCTGGCACCTGAGGACAACTTCCCTCTTCTATAAACTGACTCAGAAGCCATTTCTTCTGTAACATCTTTCCTCATCTTCTCACTTAGACATAATTATTTTTTCCTCCTGTATTTAATAATCTACAAGAAGATGTAATCATGCAGTATAAAAATATGTAATAATCAGCATAGTAAGAAGGGGAGCTTTTATGAAATGCAATGGCCCTGACACGATGCTAAGCACTTTCTATGAGTTGTCTCATCAAATCCTTCCAACAGTCCTGCTGAGTAGGTATTATTATTGATGTTGTTGTTGTTGTTGCTATTGTTATTATTACCCCTCCTCCCTTTTGATAGACGAGAAAGCCAAGGATTGCAGAGATGCAGCTGTTTGTCAATGGTTCCACAGCTAGAAGGGAGCGGGCTGATCAGAGCCCACGTTTCTAGCCCTTACAACCATTCCACTTCTAGGCTATAGTTTTTGAGTTGCCTGCATTAAGTAATTTGAGCTGCATGACGACCCTGAGAGGTGCGTGTATGTCTCTTTTGCTTAATCATGAGCTTTGTGAGAACCATGTCAATTGCTTAGTCATCTTTGTAACCCTAGCACTCAACTCGAAGGCCTATATTAGTAACTTTGTATTGGATGGATGGATGGATGGATGGATGGATAGTTGGATGAGTGGAGAGGTGGATAAGTGGAGAGATGGGAGGGTACATAAGTACATGGGTGGGTGGATGGATGGATGGACAGATGGAGTAAGGATAGAAGGTAGGAGAGAATGATGTGTGAATGGTTGAAAGGCTGAAAGAATAGCTGAACGGGTGGCTAGAAAAGTGGATCAATGGATAAATGGTCAGACAGGTGAAGCAACCCCAGTAAACACCTCCCCCTCCTGTCAATTCCAATACATCCTTGAATCCAGGCACTGCATTAGCTATTAGAGTTATGTGAGTGAGCCAAGAAATCCAAGCCCCTGGCCACACGGCCATGTTCTCCCCCTCCTCTGGAGTCGCTGCTCACTGCCGAGGAGGGAAGGCAGTCCTTCGACAAGGATGTCCTTCAGCACCTAGCCTCCATGCGGGCACGGGGCGCCCTGGGGCATTGAACTCACTGAAGGTGCAACTGGGCCAAGAGGCTGGGCCTGGCGTTCCTGCCTCCCGCTGGGAGAAGCAGACAGCCCAGGCAGGCCACACAGCCTTTCCCAACCACCGTCGTCTGCTTTCTAAATAAACCCTGAGACAGAGCCATGTGGGGTTATAAATCAGCCGGAAATCAAATGCTAACATGTAAATAAATTGCAAATCAGCTGAGAAATTGGTTTCATTTTGAGACGATAAAGCACATTTCTCCTGTGCTGATTTTGTAAGGCGCCCCTTAAGAATTGTAATATTTCTGTGTGGTAATGATAAACATTAGTGAGTTGCTTTAGAAATGAAAAAAATAGACAGCCTCTGGGGATTTGAAAAAACATATGCACTTCAAATTTGAAAATCCAATTTAACTGTCCATTATAAGGAGAATAAAAAGGTAAGGATAGGATAATTTTGCAGTTACACAGCATTTGACTAAATCTGATTCCGCGATGACAGGCACACTTTAAAAGCTACAAGTCTGAATGCAAGGAGACAGCAAATCATTTATTTATGATTGTAATCTAGCTGCTGTCTAACAAGTTAGCTCCTAAGCGGCTTGCTCCCGGACTGCGGACGGCATGTGTACACTTGTCAGCTAGCACTCTTAAAAACACTCCTCATGGAATTTCTGGGTTTGGGAGGGGAAAAAATAAACACAAGAGTGGGAAGACAAAAGAGATAATCCTTGTCAAATTTACCCAAACAGGCAGACGCTGAAATTGCAAACGTTTAGAAAGAAACAAATCTTTTTCCTTAATTTTTGCTGAAAGTAGCTTTAGAATTATGTGTGTGTGTAAGCTTGCATGCACCCCCCCACACACACGTGTGCTTAAACACAGACATATGAACCCTCCACCAGAGATGTCACAGCCAGAAAAGTTCACTTTGCAGAACTTTAGCTCAACATTTTCCTACAGAATGTCAGTTTGTCGTCCATCTTGTCAGCATCTCTTTGGTGACCATCCTCCTCCCTGACCCGGGTCCCTATGGGAGCCCTGTGACTGCAATTAACTTACAATCTTGTTTGCTCAAAATATGCCACGACTTCCCCAGAAACACACATGGAAGATGCTGGAAACCTGGTGTGGAGGGAAAGGTCAGAGGGGCTAAAACAAATGCAGAGTCTTGAAACCCCTACACTTGGAGTCCCCAAATCTGGGACTCCATAGCATTAATTTTCACCACTAAATAGGGTCATCAGCCATCAGTGACTCTTCCTCATGGCAGGCACAGGGCTAGACCTTGTGGGGGTCTGTGGCCTCTAAAATCCCCCAATGCTGTTACTACAGATGGAGACATTGAGGCTCATCGGGGTTGAAGGTGCCCAAGCTCATAAAACTACATGTGATGAGAGCCTAGAGTCCACCCATCATGTATTTGAATCCTGTGCCTGTCTTATTCGCAATTCTACTCATTTACTTATTCAGTCCAACAGATCCTTAGTGAGTGCCCAGGTATGTCAGGCGCCGGCCTAGGCACTAGGGCTATGGCTGTGGGTAACAGATGAGAGCCTGCTCTGGTGGGCCTCACAGAGCATGGAGGGAGTAAAAATCAACAAGAAAAAGAAAGGAATTAGATAGTGTCAATGAGTGAGTGAGCTGAAGAAAATTAAATGGGGGTAATAAAGAGAGCAATTTGGTGGAGGGTGATGACCAGACAGCGGGTCAGAAAGGGCTCTCGGAGGGAGCGGCTGTTCGTAAGAGACCGAGGTGATAGCAAGTCCATGAAGACGGGGAGGGAAGGGCATTCTGGGCCAAGGACACAGCAAGTGCAAGAATCCTGAGGTTGGCAGAGACCAGTGTGGCCTGATTCAGCCTTTACATTTGCCCCCACAGGAGCCCTGTGCCCAGCACTGAATCAAAACAAAGGCCATTATCACTGGGCCGCGTAGGGGAGCTAGGCTACAGAGGGCAGGCCCAGCTCCCGTTACTGAAGTCGAATCTTTTCTTGTTCGTACACGATTCCACGCACCCGGATACAGCCCCGTGGAAGGGTGCCTGGGTTTATTCCCACTCATCTGGAGGTAAACTCATGTTTACCAGGGGGACATCCAAGCACCACATTGGAGGGGTGGGGGTGTGGAAGAGGCAGATTATTTTTTGTCCTTGCAGAAGGGGGTGGGTGGGAGAAAGACTCCAAAGGGGACATGGGCACTTGGGGTGACCTGCAGTCCCTGTGTGGCAGGCACAGTTGTTCTTTCTGGGGTACAAAGATGAAAGCCACACCCAGAAATGTCCCTCTTAAGTGCCTTTCACAATGCTGGAAAAGGATTTTGCAGCCAGACCTCCCTGCCTGGGTTCAAAACTCATTGAAAATGTGATCATGCCAAAAATTGTGAGTATTCAAACAATTATTTGCACCGATAAGAATAAAACCACGATTTATTGACTCTCCTGCTATAGGGCACACTCTGGACTGGGGACATCACCAGCAGCATCTGTCATTAGTGCAACAGCCCTGGGGTGTAGCTGTTTTTATTACCCGGAATTCAAAGCTAAGCAGCTGAGTTCAGCAAGGATTAGAAACTTGTTAAGGATCACACAGACCCCAACAGCTGACTCCTTGTTCAAACCCAGCCTGTCCGGCTCCCCATGTCATATCTTTCCACAACACGGGCTCACATCCCCCCTCTTGACAAGACCTTGTTTTTGGCACCTTCAAAGACGTGTTGCTATAAATCTATGTACAGTTGTTGCGAACGTTGGCGGCTCATCATGCAGCAAAATCTCTCTAGCCCAGGTTGTTGTTGTTGTAAATATCAGTTACTGACCCATTGGAAACTGTAGAATCTGGTTGTGATTTTTATCTGTTCTCGGTCTCCGCTTGTCACCCGGGAAGTTTACGCGAGATTTGATCAGAATTTCACGAAGCCAGGCAGAGCCTGTGTGGAGCTGTCAGATGAAATAATTTGTCAGTGATGATTGTGTGAATTCGTAAATATTTATGAATTCACAAGTTATAAATGTGCAGCTTTCAGGAGGGTGGAATGCAATGCTCACCAAGTCACAGATTACAATGAATATTTACAGAAACCCCAATCTGCTAATATTAGTTCTTTGTGCTTACGAAAAAAGCTTTCCTTGGGATTGTAACCCTTTCGGGGTACAGTGTCTTAGGGAAAAGAAGGATAGCCAAAGAATGCATCCCATCAATAAAAAATGCTAAAATCACGATATGCTCTTTTTGTACATCCCATCAATAGAAAAGAATGCTCAAATCACCATACGTTCCTTTTGTATAAGGTTTAAGATTCCTACTGTGTTCACAAATCCTCATGCCTCTTGTGAGCCGTTCTGAAACTGTTCGTCGACTCGTTTTTGAACTGAGTTGGATTGAAAAAGCTCAAGATGGCAGGCGGTCAAAAGACCAAGATTTTTTAACTGCTTGTGGAGTGACCCGCCTTTTCTGAGACCTCGAGCAAGTCTCTGAAGCCCTCAAAACCTGTTTCTACAAAGGGTGGCATTGTGCATATTTCGTCACGGCCGTCACCACCTTAATAACACTTGTCGTGAAATGCGGTGGCCGGGAAAGCAGTGAGCCTGAGGCCCGCTCGCGGTTAAACAATATTAGTAAGCTTTGGAGAGGGTGTTAAAGGCAGAGTAACGGCGAGTGGAGGCTTTGTCCTTGATGAAGTGAGAAGAAAACGACGAAGTCAAAATGGAGTGGGTTTCTTTTTGTTAGTGAGGGGTAGCACGCTGGTTAGCGGGGAGGACCCGGGTCCGGGGCTGCTGATTGAGGCTCACCGACCTTGCATGACCTTGGCCAAGGACTGACCTGTCTGTGCCTCAGTTAATGCATCTGTGGAATGTGGATTAGAAGAGTACCTACTTTAAAGACTTGCTCTGACCAGGATGAAACGAGCTAATGTTTGGGAAGCACTAGAACTAGCCGATGATTAATCTTCTCTCTGTGCTTGCGAAACAAATACATGAATGGGGTGGACGGCACCCCAAGCACTGTTGATCTATTATGAGGATACGAGGAAAGCCAGAGAGGTCCAGGCCTGGGTCCGATCTCACTGAATGGACGACCCCGGCCAGTCTCCGCACATCTGTGAGATGGGACAGGAAGGAAGAGTTGGACTAATGACCTCAGGGACCCCCTATCTTACAGGGTCTGCCCAGCCACCTGGTACCAGAGACTGCACAGGCGACACTCTCCCATTGATAGTGTGCAGTGGGACTGTTTGGGGAGCAGCTTGGAATGGGGCGCTCAGTGAGACCCAGTCTGTACCCCACCTCCGCCTTTCTAACACCCCCATCCCATTCTTTAACCTTCCTGAGTGCTGTGCTCTCAGGGGCGTTAAGGAAAGATCTCCTCTCAGCCTGTAATGAAACTTTTCTCAGAGACAACCACCGTTGAAGCTATTTTTGAGCTGGACTCTTCCTCTGTCACAGACCCGTGTGGCTCTGCATCTTCGGAAGAGCTACGAAACCTGGAGCCTGCGTCTCCCCATCCACAGCATGAGGCAAAGGACTACAGGGGCCGGTTGATCTCTGCAGTCCCTAGGGCTAATGAACAGCCAGCTTACCCGCGGGCCCAGTCTGTGCACAAGGAGGTATTGCATCTGACACCCCATGGATGTAGGTACCCACACAGCTCAGTCTCAGAGCTGAGCACGTCTGGAAAAGCTCTGCCCCAAAGTACCCATAGGGGGAAAGAGAAACACCCCCTCCTAAACTAGAATGCTCTCCCATGAGCAGGGAGCAGAGGAGTGTGGGGAGGGGGAATGGGGACAGGCATAAATTAGCCATCTTTTGTCCTGCTTAAAAAGAGAGGAAGACTGACCTTAGTTAGTTAGATTATCTCTGATATACCTTGCACATCTTTTTTTTTCACACAATTCAACTATCTTCATTTCATAGGTATTATTGCATTGATTTGGTGGCAGATGGAGAAACTGAGGCACAAGTCACCTAGCTGCTCTGAAAAAGAAAGCTACACAGATCTGCGACACTCCAGTGGCCAAGAACGTCCCATGATGTGCACACAAGTGGTTGTTTTCCACCTTGACTTTTGATGATAATAACAAATACGTATTGTGTCAGACAGTTGTCCAAATGGTTTATATTTACGGTCCCTTTTTACCTTCATTACTTCTAAGAAGTGGGAACTTTTATGACATTCAGTTTATATGCATGGTAGCTGACGTTCAGAGAAGTTAAGTAAGCAGCTGAGATACACACAGCTGGAAGGTAAGGAAGGTTGACTTAGCAGGTTGACGCTGGTCTCTGGGCCCCTGAGACAACATTACAGGTGAGTGTGGCCAGGCCTGTAAGTCTTCAAGGACTAGGGCCACTTTGCAATCATGCTCACACCCAACACACAGGGCCTAGCCCCGAGCATGCAACTTGCAAATATTTGTCAAATAAGATTTTTAAAAAATGCACCCATCTCCTGATCCTAAAAAATCTCAGCTTATAAACAGATATGTCAGGGAGCAATTATTCACATTACTCAAGATGTCTTCATTTTAGAAAAAGGATTTACATCAGTATCTTTAAATAGCAAGCCCCCAGTGCATTTAAAAACACAACTCAATTTATAGCTCAGGGTGACACACACGCCTTCAGAAGTCCTTGCTTGACTAAAAGGAGCTGGTATGAATGTCATCCATTCATCTAGCTCCTTGAGAAGCGATGACTGAGCACCTACTATGTCCCAGGTGCTCCGTGACCGGTTCAGAGACCAACATCATGGTCCCACCCTGGAAGGAGCAGGTGGGATAGGTGGAGAGATGAACAGATGAATTTGCCAATTTGGTCATGGATTGATGCTTTGGGGGAACAAAAGAGCCCACTGCTTTCTCTCCAGGCATGCTAGGTAGGGAGACTGCTCTGCAGAGGGGCCATGTGGGCAGGGCCTTATGAACTTTCTAAGTTCACCACTTAGAAATTCCTCCAACACTGAACAAATTTCAAGATCAGGATGATGGTAGATAGATAGATAGATAGATAGATAGATAGATAGATAGATAGATAGATAGACAGATATAGATACTTGATAGATGGATGATAGATAGATATAGATAGATGATAGAGGGATGATAGATAAATAAATATAGATAATAGATAGATAGATAAAGATAGACAGATGATGGATGGATAATAGATAGATAGATAGACAGATAGATGATGGATGAGAGATAGATAGATAGGTAGGTAGGTAGACAGACAGATGATAGATATTTATATTCACCAAATTCCATAAGTAATACCATTTCTGGGCAAATGTGGTCATGTCTCATACTCATGTCACACTTGGAACTTCTGCAAATATTTTCAGATAATGTCTCTCAGTTGTGTCTCAAAACAACATGGTGACATGAGAATAGCATGGAACTTACCTTTCATGTTATTTTATTACAGAAGTAATGCATCCACACTATGAAAAAAATACAGGCAAGCAAGACATCAGTATGATATGTAATTCCTACCCCTAACATAACCAAAGTTAATGATTCAACCTTTATTTTTCAAGTTTTTTCTATTGCTGAATGCGTATTGTTTGAAAGAAAAAAAAGGTACAACCCAGGGAGAATATCTAGCCACGGGAATCAACATTTTTCTATAGCACGTCTTTAAATAGCTTTGTGCTTCGCCATTCATGTGTCTATTTTATCAAACCCATCCCCTAATGTTGGACAGCTAGGTTGTTTCCAATTGCTTTCTGCTAAGGTAAGTAATGCTGCGCTGAACTTCCTTGTGGCCACATCTTTCTTGTGCATATTGACGATCATTTTCTTTCACCACCTAACCCCTACTAAGTAAGGTCATTGAGTCAAAGAATAGGCAGAGTGTAAAGCGCTGAGCACAGGTGACATGGTCCCCATTTTGCAAGAGACAGAACAAGCAGCGGAGGCTCCCACGACCTGAGCGAGGTTTCCCACTTATCAACCCCAAATCTTCTTCCTCCCACAGGTCCACTTGAGTTTCCAACCATCAAAGAACCCTCCCCCCCCCCGCCCCCCGCAGAATCCTATGGGTGGGAGGGAGGACGGGCAGAGAGAGAAAGAGATACAAATTGATGCAGAGTGGTTTTTCTTCCTTCCCTTCTGATTTCGTTCATGGGCCTCGAGGGGCTGACACAGCAAGCTTGTCCAAACTGAGACAAGTGCATGCGAGGGCCCGCCCGCTGCCTGGAGGTCCAGTGGGTTGCATGAGGAAGTGAAAGGGAGGCCGAGGAAGCGAAGAAAGGAAGCCAGGCTGGAAGGCGGGAAGGATGGATGGATGGGTGATGCTTGGGTGAGTAAGTATCTCCCAACCTCAGTTGGTCGCAGACTTTGTCCCCTTAGGCAGACACTGTCACAAAAGGAATGCAGCGTGGGGACGCAGCCCTACTGGAGGGCTGACCCGTGACAGGGAGGGGACAGGCAGGCACACCCGCGCTCCATGCGCTAACACCATTTGGGTGATTTACTTGTTCTCATTTCTTCCGCCTCTTACGTCCCCCCAGAGCCACCCCCTGATGGCCCCCCGGCGCCGTGTCACCGCTTTGCTGCCTCAGCCCGGCCCAGTCTGCTGTTGGCACCTTGAACCCACCCGTGCTCAGCCCGTCTGCCTCCTCCAGGAGCCGCGGGCCCTCCGAGCGGCGGCAGCACAGCCGGGCCGGGCGGCAGAGCCCGCCGCGGAGGGGCCCCGGGTCTGAATGCAAACATATGGATCGGCGCGGTGTGGGAGTCTTTTCTGAAAACCACATCAAACCCTCCCCTCGCCTTGAAAGCTCTACATTTTTCAAAGCCGCTGAACGCCGTGCCAGGCTGCAGTTTGCCTTTCCCTGCTCACCTGCCTTCATGCGCCGAAAAATAATGAACCTGCTCCCGCCCCCGCCCCCTCCAGCCTGCAAAAGGCAGAAGGAAAACAAGCAGCCGCCTTCCTCCTAACCATTTAACATGTCTTGACGCCTTCTCTTCCCCCTGGAAGGAGCTGGCTTTTTTTTTTCCCCTTCTCTTTTTGCAGGAGGTGTTTGCAGTGTGCAGATCAAACCCCTTTATTCCCTTTTCTTGTCAGCTCCCATGTTCTGGAACTTCAGAACGCCACAGTGGGGAAGGCGGAGCCAGGTCCCCTCCGAAAAGAGACGGAGCTCTGGCTTGTGGAAGGCAGGGTTGTCATTCATTCATTCCCTCAGTCATTCATTCACACAGGAAGCGAGGGGCGCTCATCCTGTGCTGAGAGCACCATTCATTCATCATGGCTTCTGGCTCTGCCTGGCACTGTGCTGGGCACAGAGCAGGGACACGTTGCAGGAAAGCTGCCTTCGAAGAGACCTCTTCAACTCGGAGCTGCCAGACCGACTCTGTTGTTAGCAGGGAAGCTGGTGGGAAAGTGAAATTAGCCAAGGCCATCCCAAGGAAAGGCTCTTTGCCTGTAGGTTACAATCGGACAAGGAGTTTGGAGTGGGGAGCGAGCAGCCAGAAGTGCTGGCCACATTTCCTTCACCAGCACCCTGAAACGAGGCACGAATATGCCCATTTTACAGCATTTGCTGATGGGAAAACTGAGGCCCAGGGAGAGATGAAGAGACAGGTCTAAGGTCACACAGAAGGAAGATGGGTATGGGTCCCTGTGTGGTCAGATCATGGCCAAACCACAAGGATGTTGCTCATCTCACTGGAGGGTGGGGGGTGGGGGAGATGGCGTTCACAGCTTCATCTTATGTTACCCACAGGACTGTTGCAATACAGTCCCACAAAAAGGGTGGAGTAGGCTGTCTTATTGTCCCTGTTTTGCAGATGAAAAGTAGGTTCAGAGAGACCACAGCTTTACTTAAGGTCACACAGCAGTAAGAAAACCTCCAGGATGGATTTCAATGCCCTCCCTGCCCTCCCATGGTGTGCTTCCCCCACCGGCTCACACACGCGCACACACACACAGACACACACACACACACTCAGCTCAGCCTCCTTCCACCCAAAGAACCTGAGTGTGGGTTTCCCGACAAGGCCAGCACTCAATTACTGGGCAGCGCCTCTCGACATTTCTGGGAAAATAAGTATAAGGCTGGGGGCTGCCTCTCGAGTGATGAGATGACAGGAGGGGTCAGAGCGAGGTCAGATGGCTGCTCAGTGCCACTAGGGAGAACAGACAGCATTCCCCATGGCTAATGGGGTTCAGATAGCACCCCACATGCACCTGGGGGCAGTGCTGGAAACTGAATCTGCATAAAAATCGGAACCATCACCTCTCCTTCCTGTCCATTTGATACAATTAGAGTTGTGTTCGGGTAGCAGTGCTTATAAGATCAAGGCAGCAGGAACGGAAGAAGGGTGTATGTTCAAGTCACCTGGGGCTTCCCTCCCCACAGGCCCCACCCCCCAGCTGGAAAAATCCTTAGTTTTCAGGAAAGGCAGGTTCTGTGTTAGGTCACCAAAGGACTTTGTACATATATGTTTTGATCCAAAAACCCAAGTAATGAATTTGGTCTTGGTTTGTCCCCAACTGTCATCTTCCCCTCCCCAACTCCACTTGTACCTGAGGAGAGGTTATTTTTGTTTTAAGTGGAGATTATTATCTTTCAAACAGAAATATTGCCTCCAAATTTGGAGTAAGCAGATAATGAGGCCACTCAGGTAATTTCACACCGACGACAAGAGAAGCAGCTGCACAGCTGACTGACAGTTGCTATGAGGAAACAGAACCCTCTGGAATACCTTACAGGCTGAGTGGGCGGGGCCCAGGCTGAGGCTGGGCTGGGGGCTGCTTGGGGGGGGGGGCGGGGGCAGGGCCCTGTCACCCCTGCCTGCAATCTGTGGGGTCTTCACCACCTCATCAGACATTCGAGCTGACAACGGTGTGAAATTGGAATTGTGGAGTTGATTAAATGATGTATTTAAAGCTTCATAAAAGGAAGGAGGTGGGCTTGGTGATGGAGGAGGGGGAGAGTCGGAGATGGAAAGAGCTAAAAGGGAGAGAGAAGGGGGAGGAGCTCGGAATCAAGAAGGAGAGGGAGAAAGAGCGGAGGGATGGAGGGCAGAGGGGGAGAAGGGATAAGAGAGAAAACAGAAAAGAAAAGGGGATAGGTGATAAAGAATAGAGAATATGGGAGAAGAGAGGAAACGGAGGGAGTTAAGATAGAAGAGACAAAAAAAGGGAAGTAGAGGTGAAGAAAAAGAAATAAGAGGAGAGACAGAAATGGGAGAAGAAAAAGAGAAAGGAGAAGAACAGAAGTGGAAAAAGGAAGAGAGATTTAAAAAAGGTGAGGGTGGGAAAGGAGATAAAGGGAGAGGGGCCCAGCTGGGGACAGAGGCTGACAGAGCAGGAAGCCAGAGGGCTGGGGGAGGGGCGGGGCACACTGCGCTCCCTGCTTCACCCCCCTGCCTCTCTCCCCTGTAATGCTGGGAGGGTTTATCTCACCAGGAGCAGCAGGCTCAGTCACTGATCTAATCAAATTATTCAGCATTAAAAAAACTGCCAAGACATTCCAGTACTTCAGCTTCCAGAGACCCAGCTTGGGATCAAATGCTAATCAACACAGCCAGGATATTTATTCCCACTGTCAGGCTGCAGCGTGTTTGTTTTCCAAGGCCTGCATACTAAACCGGAGGAGCAAGACGGATTGGCCGGTGGCAAGGGGGTGCGGAGCCCCGCCTGGCCAGGGGGAAGGCGGGCAGGTGGGCAGGAGAGAGGAAGCCAGGGAGACCCCTAAAGAGAGCAGGAAAATGACCCCTAAGCAGCCCCTCCTGGACACACGCTAGCAAGTCCTAATCCCTTCCTGAGCTGCCTTTTCGCATCTCCACTCTCCCAGTGCCTTTTCAAGGGCACCATGGCTGCAGAGCCCCCCCACCTTTAACCTTGGGCGTTGTGACACCTGGCAGGTGGCTTGCCCTCTCGGAGATTCCAGTTCTGCCCCTGGAACTTGGGGCCCTAAAGCCCACCCAGGTCAGCTTGTTGTGGATTTAGTGAGAGGAAGGTGTTAAAAGCAGCAGGACCTGAACAGTCCATCCGGAAGTGGGTCTAAGCCTTGGCTGTGGGATTTTGTACACGTTGCTTACCCTTCTGTGCCTCAGTTTCCTCCTTTATCAAACAGGGGCGATGATAATAGTGTAAATCTAGTGGCGTTATCTGGTGCAACACTGAATCGAGTTATTACACAGAAAGCACACAGGGAGCATTTGATATATTTTAAGAATAATTATGAGCTCTTAAGATTATTGCAAGGCTTGGATGAAATAATGCACATGAAATTTAGTAGAGGAAATGGAATAGATGAGGTCTGATGATGATGACACTGACCAGGAGCCTGACACTGTCATTGCCATAAGGTTGCTAGGCCCTTACCTCTCTTAGGGGTCCCTCCCTGGACCCCCAGCATGGGGCCTCTCCAGCCCAGGCAGGGAGGGACAGGCTTCCAGGAAGGTCACAGGCCTTCTCTGCAGGGACAGCAGAAGCCAAACAGAGAGGGGAGGCTCAGATTTGCCCCTGAACTTGGCACCTCTCACCTGGGACCCTGCCCACCCTCCCCCACCCCTCCCCCCCCCACCCCGAAGGTCACAGCACAGGGGGGAAATAAATTAATTTCCTTTGTTTTTCAGTTTCATTTTTTAAAATTACAGCCTTTCCTCCTCTCTAATAAATACTCAACAATTAAAGCCTTTTTCTTTTTTTTTTTTGCCCAAAGTGTGATTTCAACATTTCAATGTCCCTCCCCGCCTGTCACCTTCACCGTCATAAACAGATTCGGAAAAACTGCTTTTGACGCCCCAGCTGCCATTAGCCACTTAAAATCCCGTAATTATCATCCTATCATGGGCCTGTTAACGAGCAGTAAAAATAAGGCCATTGAATATGGTAATTTATTCGTAAATTAGCCTAATGAGAATAGGTTTCAGACACTGTTTACTTTCTGGCTGCCTGTGCCCAGCAAAGGCAGCGGGACAGGAGCCGTGTGCCCGGGAGGGCGTGTGGCAGGGGCAGGGGGCCACCAGGTGCTAATGGCCCCTCCCAGCTGCTCTGTACCTGGAGCACGAACTCCTGTTCCTTTTATCAAGACAGGGCCTGCTCCCGGGCCACCCTGCCCGTCCCCAGCAGGGCTCCTGATCGTAAGACAGCCTATGGTCGGCACTGGCCTACCGGAGGTGGGAAATGGCAGTGTGG
Source organism: Craseonycteris thonglongyai (assembly GCA_004027555.1). Lineage (NCBI taxonomy): Eukaryota > Metazoa > Chordata > Mammalia > Chiroptera > Craseonycteridae > Craseonycteris > Craseonycteris thonglongyai. Next base: position 49,557 of record PVKE010000472.1, read on the forward strand.
CCCTCAGTTTTCTCCTCTACAAAATGGGATCCATGTGCCAGTCATTTCAAAGTGAGGTATCTCTAAATGCTTAGGACGGTGCCTGGCACCTAGTAGGTGCTTTACACAAAGTCTGATTATCTTCATTACCGTTATAATTATTAGAGCATTAGCAGATAGACTCTAGAACGGATGGACGCCCTTAGAACATGTCCCTGCTGCAGTGGGCTGAATCGTGTCCCCTACAAAAGTCACGTCTACCTGGAACCTGGGGATGTGACCTTAACTCAAAAGTAGGATCTTGTGTATATAATTAAAATGAGGTCCTATGGGATTACGGGGGTCCTCAATTCAATGACCGGCGGCTTTACAAGAAGAGGAGAGGACACACAGAGACACAGGGAAGAGCAGGCCACTCGAGGCAGAGACTGACGTGTCGCAGCCACAGACAGAGTCTGGAACTTTCAGAAGCTGGAAGAGACAAGAAGGCTCCACCCCTAGAGAAGGGATGAGAGGCAAGGATGGCAGGGAGTTTCTGGCCCAAGTCCTGGGAGGACGGAGGTGCCGTTTCTGAGATGTGGCTTTGGCTGAACCATGAGCCTGAGGTCTGAGCCAGCCTCAGCCACCTCATAGGCTTGGCCTCAATCAGAGAACCCAGGTGCCTGAGGGCAGGAAGTGGGTCCACGAGGCTCAGCATAGCATACCTTCTGCATAAGTAATAGATGTTGAGTAAATATTCAACCATGAGCCTGTGGGGGATTTACAGACCCTTCACCATGTACCAGGCTCATCTGGCTAAGCCGCAGCCTGCTGCCCAAAGCTCCAAGCTGATGAGGACACAGCCTCACAGGTACCTTTGTCAGAAGGACTGCTGCCTTCCATCAGGTGAATCTGTGGACCATGGACCCCAGAGGAGGCACCCACCGGGGCCGGGGTTTCAGGGACATTGTACTGAGTATGTGGGCTTCAGCATGTCCTGATTGCTCCGAAGGCATTAGCCAGGAGAGGAACAGGCAGGGGCCAAGTCCTCCAGGTGATAACAGAGCACGGGCATTGTGAGGCCAGTAAGTCAGTTTAGGTGTCCGAGCCTCAGTTTTCTCATCCGTCAAATGGGTGCAATGACGTATACCTTCCAAATCTTGGTGGGAATAAGGTAGATAGGGTATGTCAAGTGCATAGCATGGTGCCTAGTTTGTGTGCAGCCAGCGCAAGCTGTCATTGCTGTGACGTTTTAATCATTGTCACTCTAAGTGATCTAGGTTCTCTCCCAGGGCTGGGAAGACTGGCAAGTTGGCAGGGTGTCCTGACTTCTCTACCTCGGTGCCCCTCTCTGCTCCATATTCCTTTGCTCCAACTGGAACAGGGCTGGGGACAGACCAGACCCAACCTCCTGAGGAAGAGTCATCCCCACATTCTAGATGAGGAAACTAAGGCACACAGATGGGAAGGGGCTTGCCCATGCTTGCTGGGCACTCTGCCTGAGCCAGCCGCGTGCTCCACTGGTCTCAACGCTGCCAGTGTGGAGGTCCACCCCATGGCCTCCCCAGTGCCTGATGCAGTGACATCGAACCCAACCCCACACCCAGGCCAGGTGCCCAGGAGTCTCAGGACTCCTATGACCGAGCTCCAAGCGGGATGCCTCCTCTAGTCCTCAGTTTCCATCAGTCAAGGCGATGAACATAAATTGTGAATCATGGAGTTGCTGCAAAGATTAAATGAAAAGAGCTGATGCCCTGCAGGAATTTACCAGCCACTCCCACTGCCTTGCTTGGTGCATTAGGATGGCAGGGAGTGGGCAAGTGGTCCATAAATTAAGTCACTAAACAAATGCTTAGTAAGCAATTGTTCTGTGCTAGATACCGATGAACTGAACAGGTCGGGTCTCTGCCTTGAAGCTCACGGTCTGGTGGGGAGATGGGCGCTATTCTGATCATTGCTGGATAAATGTTAAATTGTACCTATGATAAGAGACCAAGTGACAGAAACATAATGTCATAAGAGTGGACATGACATACTGAGATCAGGAAATTACTGAGGAGGCGTGACACTAGACCTGAGATTCAAAGGAGAACCAATAGGCCAACGGATAGAGGGCAGAAAAAGTGCTGAAGGCAGCAAGGATGACATGTGCAAAGGTCCTGGGGCAGGGAGAGCCCAGTGAAAGGCCAGAGTAGGTGGATCCCAGATATACAGCAGAAACTGATGTGCGACAAGGTAGGAGCAATTGGGGAGGGTCTGGGTCATACAGGAGCCTAGGAGTTGAGTCTACCCCAACAGTGATGGGAAGTTTTTTGTTTGTTTGTTTTTAACATTTATTTTATTGTTTTTGACAGAGACAGAGAGAGACAGAGAGAAGGGGGAGGACCCAGAGCAGTCTTCACAGCTGCATATCATCAGTTTTCGACATGGTTTTGTTCCACACAGGTGGGAGGGAGCCAAGCAGGGCAGGAACTGGGCCGGGGGCCTCCTGCATGGGAGGCATGCCCCCTTGAGCTGGGGGCTGAACCAGGAGATGAGAACCAAACTGGGGGCCTCCTGCATGGGAAGCACACCCCAGTTCAGCACATGGGTCCCCACAGGCCAGGGCTGGGATTTGATCCTCGGTCCCCAGGGCTGCAAAGGGAGCGCTTAACCTGCTGAGCCATCCCAGCTTCCCTGGGAAGTTTAATTTGGAGAGAAGGCTGCCTGAGCAATTTAATGTAGGGGAACGGTTAGAGAGGGCTATGCGTGAAAGCAAAGAGATGAATTAGGAGGCTGTTTTCTTTGCAGCCCAGCAGGAATAAATAAAGGAGGGAGGAATGAGGAATATCAAGTACAGCTGTTGAGGTTGTTGACTGCACAATGGCCTCACAGAGCCATAGGTGCTGGCCCAGGGCTAGGTCACCTGAAGAAGGGGTCTGTCTTTCCAGAAGGGCTATATGGGCTGTCTGCCATGGCAGGAGGCAGCGCATGCCTCTCATCCCACCCCACACCCTCCCGCACTAACCAACGGCTGCAGATAAACTGCGCCCATCAGGGTCTCCCCTCTCCCCACCCTGCGGAGCCCTGGCATCTAATTCGACCCCTGAGTGGGAAACAGCCCCCGCACAACTCACAGGGAAGGTAGCCACCCTTGGGAATCTCCTCTGACCTTGAGCTTTTGGACATCTCCAAGCTTGGCTGCCTGGAGCATCTCTCTTGTTATATAAGAGAAGTGTGCTTGTCCTAAGTCATTGTTCTCCCTCCCTCCCTCCTCCCCCACCTGCCTCTTCCAGCTCCATCCTCTTCCTGGACCTGACTCCCAACAGTGAGGCTTTGGATCCCACATAGCAGCCAGCACTGTCACCATGCCCCCTCCTCATGGGCTCCTCCCTGCAGCCCTGACCCAGGATATAGAGACTTCTCTGAGGTCACACAGCCCACGGTGGGGACAGAGCCATGGCTCACCAGAGCCATTTGCCTGTTCCAGGGCAGCTGGCCTTGGGCCCTGTGTCCCTGTCAGCTGTGAAAGGAGAGTGAACCCCAGCTCCAGTTTCTATCGGCTCCTTGGGGTGTTGCTTTAGTGCATGCTCTGTTCATACTCAGCTAAGAAAAGGTCCCCATGAGGTTGATGCCAGAGCCGTGGGAACCCAGATCGGCTCTCTTGTCCATACTGCTTGACACGCGGGGCTTTGCCGCTCAAAGCCGCGGCTGAAACCACCATCTATTTGGGTCCTTTACTAGTTTGAACCCATGGGCAACATATTGGAAAAGCCATGGCGTCCCTGCCCAAAGCAGTCCCCATTGCACGCCTTCATGAAACCATCGCCTTGACATCTGCTAAGGACATGGGCCGTTTCTCCGTTTTTCTTCTCCCCTGGACAGGCTGTGCACTTTCAGGGCTGTAATGATAAGGCTTCCAGCTGACTTTTTGACCAAATGGATTTCCAATTGCATTTGAAAAGGAAAATATCTTTTCAATGTTCCAAATAATGAAAAATGATGGGGCAAGTTTATAACTGTTGATTTAGCCACCCAGTCCCCCCACCCCCCACCCCAGCCCTGACTCCAGTTCTCTGGAGGCTTTCACCGAGCATGAATTCACTCTCTTTCTCAGCATGCAAAGAAATAGGCCCTTCCGAATCCATTCGGCAGCGCATTAGCTTCCAGGCCTGTTGGAAATGGTTTAGCACCTGATCTTAATAGACACCGCAGCGGACGAGGCGGGTGAGGGCTGGACTGGGGACACGGGGCGTCAGGGAACAAACACCAGACCTTTGCCAAGTGGCAGCCTGAGAGGAAGCCGGTGTCCTGAACAACCACAGGACATAGCAGGGGAGTCGGATTTGGGGGAGGCCCAAGGGAACCTCCAAGTGAGCTAAGCTACTTACAAGCCCTCCAATCAACTCAATAAGCCACAAGGAAAGTCAACGTGAGGAGCCAAAGATAAATGCTGAGCTGGAGGTTCTCCTACCAGGCCGCACATTTGAAACATGTAAAGAGCTTTTAAAAACCTGCTGCCTACACCCCAAATCAATTCCATCAGAATCTCTCAAAGAGGATCCTGGAAAATAGTTAAAAAAATTCTTGTGGGTGATTCAATACGCAAACAAGATTGAGAACCAGTGGCTTCTAGGCCAGCGGTTCTCAAAGTAGGGTTCCAAGCCAGCAGCATCAGCATCACCAGGGACCTCGTGAGAAATGCACTTCCCCAGGCCCCATCCCAGACCTGCTGAATCACACTCCTGCGGTGGGCCCAGCCATTGGTGCTGTTTTCCCAGAGATTCCAATGTGTGCAGCTCCCAAAGCTGGGGAGCCACTGAGCTAGACTTTACCAGGGTGAGGAAGGTATATTTGTTCTCTTGGCCATTTGCTCACTCACTCATTTATTCATTCACTCATGTCCCCAGTTGCTCACATATTCAGCATGCAGTGTCTCTACTGGGAGCCTAGCACTGTGCCAGGTCTTGGACATCCCATGATCAGTCAGATGTGAATTTTGCACTCAAGGAGCTGACAGTCTCCATACGGAAGTTTCCACATAATAGAGGCAAAAGTTAGCTCATCAAAGTCAGAGAAGGGTTTGCCCCGAGCCTTCCAAGAACAGCCTTAGTTTCCCGTTTTTCTGCGCCTGTGTGCATCATCTGAGCTGCCAGACTGCTAAGAAGCCCACGTGCACATTCTCCTACCCAGTGTTCCTGCAGCACACACTTCATTGAGCATCTACCGGGTACCACGCCCTCTGCTAGGGGATAGAGCTTCCGAAAGACTCAGAGCTTCCAAATTGAAGTCTAGAGATGAGAGGGAAGAGGTGGAAAGGCGAGGGACCCAGAGTGGACTGTTGTGGTTGAAAGCTTCTGAACCGATCAGGATGGAAAATAGTAAGAACTTCTATGAAACCACAAGCCATGCCTGCTCTGAAAAAATGGCTTTACTTGTACATTTCTTTCCACTTCCTATATATTTCTCTCCACTTCCTGTTTCACAGGAAGTGGGCTCCTCCCCTCTTCTGGGTGTCTTAGCCAAGGTGCTCTAATCACAAACACTCACCTCAGCCTATCACCCCCTCGCTCCCACTGACCGCGACCACCTATGAGTGTCAGGGCCCAACAGATGATCTCAAAGTTCTCGCAGTGGTGATGGGTGTCAGCCGCGTGGAAATAGAGCCAGAAGCTGTGCTGAGATTTGGCCGTCAAGACCCAGAAAGGAGCATTCTGCTTGCCGGCATGGCTTGCCAAGGATGATCTCAAATTCATCTGTTCCCATTCACAGTCAGCAAAGACTTCAGCTTTAATAAGGGTGCGGCTCCATTTCCCCTTCTCCTGTTCCTGAAATTGGGCTGGGTGGGGACCGCGATGGTCAGAACTGGGGCGAATCCAGTGAAACGTGTCCTCATCTTGGCGGCCAGAGATGTCTGCTACCAACAAAGGTTTTGGCACCTCTCCTTGCAGCTCTCCTCTCACACAATGAGCTCCCTCCTGAAGGCCTCCGGCTCCCTCGTCTCCATGGACCCATTTATTTATTGTTTAATGCTGAACATTTACTCTGGGAATGCCGAGTCGGATGGGATCTAGCCCTGTCTCACGGAGCTCACAGCTGGAACACAGGATGGGGCAAATGGACCAATAAGCAGGTAGTTGAACCCGGTTGGAGACAGCGTGGCTCTGAAGACGGGGTGCGTGTACAAGCATGGGGAGAGGCATGCAGAGCCTGGAGAATTCGGGAAGTTTCTGTGAGAAAAGGGGCTGCAGACTGAGGAAGCGTTGTGTAGAATCTCTGTCAGAAGCTGCCTGCATCCCTCAGAACTTGTTGATTCGGGGTGCTCCACTGCAGGTATCTTTGCATCTTAGGGGTGGTTCTAGAGAGCCACAAGGCCAGCTAGCAGTGCCAGGGGTTCTCCAGCCTCAGGGCAGAGTGGCCAGCATCCCGTTACTCATGGGAGATGATATATCAATACCCCAGCTCCCTCACTCTTCCAGGAAACACAAGGAGGCTGAACCTGGTGTTTTCCAGAATTTCTCTGCAAGACTGAGCTCTAGTCACCCACCGTGATAACTGGCTTTACAACATCCCCTTCATCACCTGCCTGACTTCCCCAGACCCCTACTGGGGAATTCCCCTCCCCCAAATACTGCTTGCTCTGGAATCCTTGTCTCCAAGTCTACTTCCAGGGAAATGCAGACTAAGATAGCATGGGAGGAGGACACTGAGGTCGGGCTTGGGTTTCTGATGAGGCGCACTCTTTCTATTCATATGGTTGGAAGGAGTCTCAGAGCTGGGCTCTACGTCTCAGCGTAGACAGCTGAGACCAGGCAGTCCGCTATAACCTGCCCAGACACTAGAATGCAGCCCGACCTTCCAGACGAGGAAGCACCGACAACGTCCCACGACCATAGCCCTGATCATCTCAATGTAACCATCATGTCACACACAGATGAAGCCTGTGCATGGGAAATGAACCCAATGGCAGCTCACACCGCCCAGCTCCCCCCATGCGCTCATGCATGCACTCCACGGGAAAACAGAAGAAAAGGAGTCAAAGCGTCTTCAGATAAGAACTATTGAAAGGGATGCAGAGTAAATCTCATAAGTGAGCATAAATTAGTATAAGCTTCTTTCAGACCCCGCCCTAGTACACCTTGCAGAACTCTAATATTTTCAGTTTCTACTTTGGGCAGCTGTCACAGTTGCAGTATGGCTACATTTTTTTGTGTGTGTGAAGTCTAGTTTAAGTACAGCGTGATCTAGCCTAATGCTCACAGGTGCTGCATACAGCCAGGCCCAGCTCTGCAAAATGAGTTCGGGAGGCTGTAGCCCCTTTGTATTCCAGAGAGGGCTCCTCTTCTCCCATAAGCCTCACAACCCCCATGAGGCATGTTCCAAAGATGGAAACCCTGAGGTCCAGGGGTCCTGTGACTTAGCCAGTCTCTCTGCTGTCACAGGATAGAGGCAGGATTGGGGCCAGGAGGTCCCTGCTACCAGGCCCCTGGTCTGGCATATGTTGAGGTGGAGACTGAGGCCCCGAGAAAGGAGTGTCAAGGCCCAGAGAAGTCAAGGAGACTTCTGGACCCAGTACTGCTGATCATTTGCCTGTCAGTGAGCACCTGCCGTTTCACGCGGTCGTGCCAAGGGGTGCCCATGGGAACCCCCGTTTGCTCCATCCTCCAAAGTGTCCCTTACGCGACCAAGTCCCTGATGTGTCTCATGATTTGAAAGAAAAAAAAAACAACAGTTACTAGAGGAAGAAGGGAGGAAGAATGGATGGAAGAGGAAGGGAGAGAAGGAGGGAAGGACAAAAGGAAAGAAGGAGAAAGACTAATCTCAGAAGGGCAGTCCCCGCAGGGAGGTGAACGAGAATGTGAAAGAGCTCATTTCTGTCTCTGGTTCCAAGTCCTGCGAGTTTTCGATCTGGCCACAGGTTTCTTGCGGGCTCGATTGCCCCGGTTTTCCTATTCGTCTGAGGGACGTCTGCTCAGTCCACTCTTGAGCAACAGAAGCAGCCATATCTACAACAGCAACAGCTCTGGAGAGCGTGCTCCACGCCTAGCTCACCTCTAAGTACTTCATGACCTTGGCTCACTGGATGCTCCAAGAGACCCTATGAGAGAGAGGGCACTGATCTTAGCCCCCTGACAGATAGACACTGAGACACGAGTGCATTTGTGCAGGGCCACGGGGCTAGGCGTGGTGGCCCTTTGATGTGAGCACAGGGGTGGGGTTTGTGACCATCAGACTACCCTGCCTCTGCTGTCTGACTGGGGCCAGAGGCAGCCGGCAGATTTGTGTGAGAGCCTGGCAAGGTGCTGAGCACACAGTAGGTGCTCAGTACACACTCAGTCCTTGCCCAGCCTCCTCACTTCAGTCCCCCGAGAACCAGCTTCTGAATCCACAGACCCGTCCCCTGCCTCCTGGGCATCGCTTAGTTTAACCAGAGCCTCTGCCGCCCCTGCTAGGATGGCACTCCCAACAGGAGTTCCCAGCCTGCACAGGCCAGGTCCTTGGCCAACCGGCAGAGGCCTGGCCCCCCATTATCATTCCACCGCCTTCCAGGGGAAATTATAAGCACTTTGCGTCCACCCCCATCCACCCGGGCAGCTGCGCCCCGGGAAAGCGATTGAGGTCAGGGGAGGCAGACAGCCGACCCATCACTCCCGGCGCGGCCATTCCTCACGCAGTGACATGCAATCTCCCGCCGAGGGTCACCTCTGGGGAAGCGATTCCTTCAAGCCCAGAACCCGTGCCAAACTGCAGCTTTGCCGAATAATCACGTGGACCACTTGGAAAACAGCTGCCTCCGAAATAAATGGTCAACCAAAGCAGCGCCTTCCTTCACAGAACCGAGAGCGTGGTTACTGTAACTACATGAACCTATCTGGCTGCGGCACAGCGGCCCAAATCCCAGCAAGAAGCAAAGGAGGTGGGAGGATTTCACCAGCCAGGACAGGGAAGCAGGGAGCACACACGCCCCGGACAGAGAAGCCTGAGGCTGCTGGTCCTGTTCATCCCTGGGAGAGGTGTTTGGAAGCGGACTGGGCATTCCATATCTTGCTGCCACCTCTGTGCCCCATGGAGTCTATGAAAGACACATCTGTATTCCTTCCTGCTCACGTGGAAACCTGTGATGTGGCGAATAAACTCCACAGGACCAGTGTGTTTGGGGGAGCCAGGGAGGGAAGGACGGGGTACGGGGAGCAGAAGAGAAGAGCGATGGTGAGACAGAAATATGAATGAGAGCCAGAGGGACAAAAACGGAGCCGATCTGACCTGAGAGAGAGAGCCCTCCCAGACAGGAAAAGGAACAACACGGAAGGAAACCCGTCTGAAGGAGACAGGAGGATGGAGGACTGGAGTATGGGATCCACATGGCAGCGGCCCACCTCTGCGAGGCTCGGTTTGGTTTCTACTGAGAAGAAAATGTGTTCTTTGTTATCAAAAGCCTTGAATACATCAGCAGACCCCCACCCTCACCCCCACTCCCAACACACCAGCACCCAGCCCAGTGAAAGCAAGCACACACTCTCACGTGCACACACTCACACACACATGCACACACACTCACATGCTCACACGCATGTGCACATGCACTCACACGGGCACACACTCACATGCTCACACGCACCTTCACGCAGCCCACAGTCCATCTCCCTACCCCCAGCCCTGAACACAATTCACTCCTAGAACAGACAGAGCAATAAGCGGTCCCAGCCTAAGGAAACCGGCCCAAACCAGATGGGCTGGGCAGGGGGCGAGGAAGGGGAAGGGGCAGGACGAGCAGCCCCCGTCCGAGCCCCCAACAAGACCTGATACACAATTAGAATGAGGCGGTTGTGGGGCCGCAGCCTCCACCCGCCCAGACCTGGGTCTCCCCTTCAACCCAGTCTCAGGGTCCAACCTTAGCCATTCCTGGCCCAGCCGCCCCCACCCTGCCGAGAGACTGGACCACAGGCTTCCAGAGGAGAGAAGCCCTGGCGAAGAGAGCCCGTCTGTGGGCAAGGAGCCCTGTTCCCTCGGCTCCCTTCCGAAATGGGTGGCAGCTCCCAGGCAACCTTTTGCTTCACTCTCTCTCGCCATCCCTGTTACCTCCCAATAATTTGCCAAAATTAACAGATTTATGGCAGCGCATGGGTTTGGATCAACTTTTCGTATGTACTTTGCGAGAGAAAAACATTTTCCTCTCCCCAACGTACTGTTTGCCCATTAATACACTCCACGTTCACTGGTGCTTAATGACTGTTCAGATTTCCTCTGTTCCTAGAAAATACTGCTGTTGTGATTCAGGGTGCCAGGGTTCTCGAAAGTACAAACACACCAAAGCCATAAAAAGGGCAATTAATTCTTTGAAAAAAACATTTAGGGAGTGGAAGAGAATGAATGCTCTGTTTATAGAAAGAAATCAGATCTGTCTAAGAGGGGTCCTTACAGGACAGTCCTATGAACCACCGGAAAAGGCTGGAATACAAATGTCCTTGGAAAATGTTGTCCAGCAGCTATGGGGTCGGCGAACGGCCGCGTGTCAGAATTTACTCTAGGCCTGACTCTAGGCTGGACCCTAGAGGAAGCCACAGAGTGTGGGGGAGGCGGGCGTTCTGGCCAGGACATAAATCCCAGCTCTGGCTATGTCACCTACTGCCTCTGAGCCTCAGTGTACTCATCTGCAAAATGGACAGCCGAACCCCTAAGGATGGCTCTCAGAATTCCACAGGGAGATGTGTAAGGAAGGCTTAGTTTGGTGCCCGGCAAAGAGGAAGTATACAAGAATTACCCAGTTCCTTATTCGTTCACACGGTTATGCAGCACCTTATCCGGGTCAGGCTGGGGGCTGAGTTCTGAGGGCACATTTGTGAGAGAGATGGTTGAGTCTTGCCTGGGTGGAGCTGATCATCCGAAGATGGGAGACGGAAACGAAACATCTAGAAGTATGGTAATAAGTGCTTGAAGAAATTTAAAACCAAAAGAGTAAAGAAAGTCATGGTGAGCTACGCTGGATGGTGGATGGTGGTAGAGGGCAGGGCAGGGGACAGGGAGGTGACTTGAGCAAAGACCAAGGGCAAATGTTGTGGCCATCTCTCTCAATCCCCTCCATCTTTCTTAAACACGCTTAGCTGGCTCTGGGCCCCGCCCTTGAATGACAGGTAGGAGCGCCTAAGAGGTGGGAAGATATTGTGAGAGTTGTTCAAACAAAGCTCAGGACTCATTCAGTGAATGTTTTCTTTCCCAGAAAAATCAGTCTGAGCCCCTACTATGAGCCAGGCGTGATGCCAGGCAAAGGCGGTGCCACCTCTAGGAAATCGACACGGTTGGTCCCTGCTTCCTGGCACCAAGAGTCTAAACATGGGGTCAGATCATAAACTGACACACGCAGCTAGATCATTTCATCACAGCTCTGGCAGGGGCCTGACGGAGCTAGGAAACAACTTCCTGGGGAAGTGAGAGGGGAGCTGAGCTAAGTAGGAAGTACTGGGGTGAAGGGAGGGAGAGAGAGGGCAGAGAGTTCCTGACAGAAGAAATAGCACTTCAGGCCCCCAGGGAAACACATGGGCTCTCTGGTTAGAGAGACCCAGGTTCAAATCCCAGCCCCGCCACTCCCAGCTGTGTGACCTTGGGCAGGTAACTTAGGGTCGCTGAGCCTCAAGTTCTCCTCTGTGAAGTGAACTCAGAGACCTCCCCAGGGTACCCTGAGGACTGGAGTGAATGAAGTGGAAGGTTCGTATCTTGCAAAATTGTCCGATCAGGGGAGGAAACAGGCTCGGGCAGTGATCAAGACCACCTGGCCTCCAGTCCCTGTTCTGTCGCCTTGCCTCCCTCTGCGCCTGTTTCCCCAACCATACATGAGGGATTCCCTTCACAGGGTCGATATTGATGGAGTGCCTCCCATGAGCTGATGGGCCGCAGTCCCCAGCCAGCATGAGAGGCAGTCAGAACAGACACCTGAGCGGGTCCCCCCGGACCCCTTCACGTGGCCGGTCCAGATTCTCCAGGAGCCGAGACGCACCTGTGCTCAGCATCAGCACCACGTCTGCTTTCGTGAGGGGCTCCTCCGCTGGCTTGCCCAAAGCCCTCGCTTCTCTCTGCGCCCTGTCAGTGGCCGCGCCTTTGGTCTGCTCCCTCTCCTGCCTACACCAGGCTCATTCTCTGATCCGCTTCTTCCTCCATCCCCGCTCCACCCTGAGCATCTCCCAGGGCTCAGGGCCTCCACTGGCTGCAGTGTCCCTCCCCCCCCCCCCCCCCCCCCGTGCTTACCTTCAGCCTGGGGGGCGGGGGGCCTCCCACATCCAGTGGCCTCCTCCTCACCCCCACGTGGACATCTGCATAACACCCAGACTTGGTGCGATCACAGCCCAAACCGGGATCCCCACCCTGTCCACCTGCGCGGTGTCGCATTTCAGCCAAGGACAGAGCGAACCTTCCACTCACTCAGGACCAAGTCATACTGGATTCAGGTGGCTCTAAATCCGGGAATGGGTGTCAATCCAGTGATAGATGTCTTTCTAAAAAGACATCTCACAGAGATGAAGAGAGTATGGGAAGGTGTAGGGAGAAGAAAGAGATGCTCCGTGAGCCAAGAGGAACCTGAGACGCTCAGAATCTGGAAGAGTCAAGGAAAGAGCCTCCCCTGGAGACTTCAGAAGGCTCATGGCCCTCTGGACACCTTGATCTTGGACGTCCAGCCTGCAGGACTGTGAGAGAAAACATTTCTGCCTTCAAAGTCACCTAGTTTGTGGCACTTTGTTACGGCAGCCCCAGCACACCTACACGGAGTGATAACCCCCATTGGCTGAGGGCCGTGTGGTGTACAGAGGGCTTCCGAAGGCCCAGCTCATAACAGTCCCTCCCTGAATGTCCCGTGGTCTCTCTGAAGCGCTGGAAGCCACCTCTGACCCAGTCCATGAGAAAAGAATATGCGTATCAGTGACTGGCTAACTCTGGTGTCTGACCATAGACTGTGCCATGTCCCCAAGACCTGGGCACAGGACCTCAGGACTTAGCGGTCAGCCCCTCTCAAGTCTTGAAGATCAATAACCATTCAGAGCCTTCAAAACTCCACTTAACCTCTGTTCCAGGCACCTCGCCCTGGTGTCCTCGCAGAAACACAACCAAGTCCTCCGTCCAGTTCTTCTAAATAAATCCAGTCTGTCCACCCCACCCCCACCACTCCCCACCTCCAACTTCCCCCGTCCACTGATCCTTGGACCCCAGAGCTAATTGCAGCGGCTTCATTTAAAAGGAAACCGCAAACACGCTCTAGCCCACGTTTTACGACTTTATAACTCACCAAATAAACCTGATTCCTATAACCATAAAACAAAGCCGGAACGAGTTGGACATGTACCAGCAAGGAGAAGCAGGAGGGGGTGGAAACCGCCCAAGGGGCTCTCAGCTGCCGTGGCAGCGCGCTTCCCCGTGTGGATTTCGGCGCTGCAGTAGTGCAGAAACTTAATATTCCAATCAGCACCCAAGCAAGGCATTAGAAGCCAAGGAGTGCATGAGTGCCCCCATAGCTGGGGGAATATTACTCACCAGGTCATGGTCGGCTGCATAAAATACAGCCCTCATATATCATTATAACTGCCAGCCCACGACAGTTATAATTGAGACGGCAATAACTAGGAGAGAGTTCTTTAATTTAACATCCAATTATTACAAGTTATCACTTCTTAATAAATGTAATATAACAGACAATCAATGTTGCATGCGACGGCCCAGACTGCAAGGGGATGGGAAATTTATATCCTGGGGAAAAAAAATAGACGCTGTGCCGTGTGTGCCCATGTGCGTGAGTGTGTGTGCTTGTGCACGCGCGCATGTGTGTGTGTGTGTGTGTGTGTGTGTGTGTGTGTTTCGGCTTCCTAAAGTCTGCAGTGGCGGTGATAAGTGTTGCAAGACTCCAGCTATAAATAGCTGAGCTTGCTTCAATAGCTGACATCGCTGCATTTGCATATGTACAATAGCTCCAGGCCAAGGCAAAGAAAAGAATCAGAAAGAAAAAAAAAGATTTCTTCTCCCTGGTGCCGACTCTGAGGAATGGCAAGTGAAGGCAATGCCCCCCTGGCCCAGAGGACACCAAGTCCCAGCGGGGCAGCTGGCAAAATTGTCCTAAACTTAACTTGGCAGGCAGTGCTTTTTTAAAATAAAATTGTTTTTGATGTCTGACAAATACACAGAAAAGTGAATATATCACGAGTATGCATCTTGGTGACTTATTACAAAGTGGACAAACCCTAGGATCCAGCACCAGGTAAGTAAATGGAAATGACCAGCACCCCAGAAATTTCCTCTATGCCCCCTTCCCAGAACCACCCCTTCCTAGGACCCCAAGGTAACCACTATCTTCATTGTCACCTTCATATATTACTTCTGCTCATTTTTTAACTTTCCATAAATGGAATCCCGCAGGAAGTTCTTTTGTGTCATGAATATAAATTTTATTCTTGCTGTTGTGTGCAGAAGTGTTTATTTTTATTTCTAGATAGATAATATTCAGCTGTGTGAATATTGTACAACTCATTTATCCATTCTATAGTTGGAGAACATTTGGGTAGTTTTGAGTCTGGGGCTCTTACAAATAGCATTGCTGTGAACCCTCTTTGTGCACGTCTTTGGTGGGCACATCTAGGCAATTCTATTGGCTGTGTGCCTGGGAGTAGAATAGGACACACCTGCTGTAGGGCAGGTGCCTGTTCGGCTTTGATAGAAGCTGTCAGATAGATCTCCAAAGTGGCTGCACCATTCTGCATTTCCCTGGACATCTATGAGTGTTCTGGATGCTCCACATCTTTGCCAACACTTGATAGTATCCTTGTTTTGTTTTGTTTTGTTTTTTTGTCATCCTGGTAAATGTGTAGGGGGATCTAGGTGTGTCTTTATTTGCATTTTCCAAGTGACTAATGAGGTTGCATACCTCTTTACACGTGCATTGGCCATTCGTATATCCTTTATGGTGAAGGGTTTGTTCATTCACGTGTTTTGTTCATTCTTCTGTTGGGTTACTTGCCCTTTTCTTACGCTGGATACAACTCTTTGTCATTTGCATGCATTGCAAACATCTTCTCTGCAGCTTGCCTTTTCACTCTCTTACTGTCTTTTGATGAAGAGATGTTTTCAAATTTTAATACTGTTCAATTTGCAAAGCTGCTTTTATGATTAGTATTCTTCCTGTGCAATACAGAATTTTGCTCAACTTTTAAAAAAAGGGAGTCTGCTCAAAATGGTTCTTAGTTAAGCTTCAGGAGAACAAATGGGTTGGGCAGTTTTGTTTTTGTTTTTTGCTCACTCGTTTCCCTCCTGCAACTCGATACACATGGACTCCGTAGGGAGTAAGGTGAATTATTCCTTCACTGCTCATCCATCCACCCATTTATTTGTTTACTGAGACTTATGTGCCAGGCACTGGGCTAAGAACTAGAGTTTTCACAAATGAATATGGCAGACATAGCTCATGACCTCAACAAGTACACAACTCCTAGAAGGAAATGTGAAAGGAAATTCTTAGTGACCTTGAGCTAGCTAAAGCTTTCTTAAATAAGAAATGAAGAGAACAAGAATACATGACTATAAAAGCAAGAAAAAAATCAATATATTGGACTTCATATAAATTAAAAATCTTTTATTTTACAAAATATACTGTTAGAAAGGTTGTAAAATATTGTAATAATAACCATGCACAAACAACTTACTGAATGAGAGAAGACATTTGTGAATAATACATCTACTGAGAGGTTAATATTTGTAATATATAAGAAATTCATACTACTTAGCTCCAAAAATAAAAACAAAGCAATCTAATTAAAAATGGGCAGAGGGACCTGAATAGACATTTCTCCAAAGGGGACATACAGATGGCCAACTGGCCAACAGACATATGAAAAGATGTTCAATATCACTAATCATCAGAGAAATGCAAGTTAAAACCACAATGAGAAACCACCTCCTACCTGTCAGAATGTTTATTCTCAAAAAGTCAACAAATAACAAGTGCTGGCAAGGATGTGGAGAAAAGGGAAACTTTATACACTACTGGTGGGAATGTAAATGGCGCAGCCACTACGGAAAACAGTATGGAGGTTCCTCAAACACTTAAACAATGTTGACCCAGCAATCCCACTTCTGGGTATTTACTTGAAGAAAATAAGAACACTAATTTTAAAAGGTATTACATGTGCATCTTTACATTCATTGCAGCATTACTTGCAATAGCCAAGGCATAGAAACAGCCTAAGTGTCCATTGATGGATAAATGGATAAAGAAGATATGGTACATATATACAATGGAATATTACTTGGCCATAAAAAAGAACAAAATCTTGCCATTTGCAACAACACGAGTGAGGGGTATTATACTAAGTGAAGTAAGTTGACTAGAAAAAGCCAAATATCACATGGTTTCACTTGCATGTGAAATCTAAACAAAACCAATGACTAAAGAAAACAAATCAGAAACAGACCCATAAGATACAGAGAATAACTGGATGATTGCCAAAGGGTAGGAGGGTGATGGGGATAGGAAAAAATGAAATAGACTTAAAAATACAGATTCCAGGGCCTCCCTTAGGTTCTGACTCAAGTGGCCAGGGTGGGACCCAGCAATCGGTATTTTAACAAGTTCCCTAGGTGCAAATTTTTACAAATGAATAAAAATTTAAAAAGTTATGATAAAATAGAATGATATTTCTGGAACTTGAGAAACATGATAACATGGTCCTAGCCTGTCTTTCCAGTTCTCTCTTCATTTGTTTATCCATGCATTTATTGAGCACATACTGCATGCCAGGAATGATTTTTCATGGAAAATCACACCTGAGTGGGTAGACACATCACTGAACATCCCCAGACAAGGGTGTGGTAGAGATAAGTGCAGCGGTTGTGATGAAGAGGACACCTGGAAGGCTTCCTGGAGGGAGTGATGTTTAAACTTGGCCTTGAAGGATGAGTACCAGAAAGCAGTCACCAGCTTGCAGGCAGGAAAGAGGTGGCAGGTTCCAGAACAGGAGGTCACTGTAAGATCTGGTGGGGCCCAAAGGGAAAGGGCAGGAGGTGAACTTGGAGAGGAGACGGCTACAACCATGTCTCGGAAGGATCTAAGTGGCTCAAGGAGAATCAGGATTTCACTGCGAAGGCAACAGGGATGTCAGGAAAATGGAAACATCTTGCAGACAGAGCAAGTGGTAGTTCCCAGCAGAGACTTAAAGTTTGGTGGCCATGGGAATTGTGACAACATGACCAGAGCTATACTCAGCCTCAGTTTCTTTATCTGTAAAATGGGAATGATAATGAACACTCATTCACTGATGACTTATTCTGCCCCCAGCGCTGTTCTAAGAGCTCAGTGAGTGTTTATACTTCGAATCCTTTCAATCTCCTTGTGAGGTGGATTAACTCACTCTCCCACTTTACAGATTAGAAAACAGAGGTCACCCAGCTGATAAGGGTCAAAGTCAGGATGCGAGGCCAGGCCAGTGAGTCCTAGCATCTGGGTTCCTAACCACCGCACACCACTGCCTGATGGGTGAGTCACCCTCCTAAGTTGCTGTGAAGGCTGAGTGGGGCCAACCCTCAGGGGTGGGAGTGACACACACACTCCCCAGACGAAAGTCCCCATGTGGCTTCCAAACCTGGGATGTCAGCTCTGCAGCTGAGGCATCACAGCCAAGCCCACCCTCCTTCTGGGGGGGAGGCGAGATGTGCAGGGACTGGGGGCCCGACGAGGGTGTGTGTTGGGGGGCTCGGCTCAGCAGCCGGACCAGCAGACTGAGGGGCTCCCAGCCAAAGGAGGTGCGATCTCCCCCAGCTCAGCGTCTTGGAGTGTGAACTTCAAACACCCAATTCCCAACATTTGGCCACATTTTTTCTTTCTTACCCCAAAGCAGATCCAGCTCCAACGCGGGCTCCTGGCTTGAGTGCAATTGGCTGTTGGGCAGAGTGAAAGTGGTTGCTCACACACAGAGGGGGATTCGGAGGGAAAGCCTCCAGGGGAGGACACAGGAGGGGAGGGAGGGCCACCTCCCCTCCCTGTCTTCGACCTTGGTTAAGGTCACTGAGGTAGGGTGAGCGGGCGAATGGATGGACAGAGGGACAGACACATTGACAGGCACCGAGCAGGCAGTGTGGACAGCATAAGGCCAGGACCCCCGTTCTCTCTCTCCCTGGACCCCTGTGACAGACACACAGAGCCTTTGTCATCACTGTCACCTGCCTGGACAGTGCAGGTCCTTGTCCCACCTGTGTCCTAAGGGCTGAGCCCTACCAAGCTCTGTGTGGCTGGGGTTGAGCACAGGGTCCGACTTGGAGTAGATGACCCACAGAGGACCCAAGTCCCAGGGAGGCGGAGGGGGGTGGGGGAGACGAGGGAAGGAAGGGACGACAGAGCGAGGGACGTTTGATCTCCATGTCAACCCCGTGACATCGTCCAGACAATGAAGAAGATCCGTCTAAGGCTACATCCATGCAGGGATGGCACAGACAGACGTGTGAGCAACGGAAGTCAGACACCCGTTTGTCTGAGATTCCAACCAGGCAAAACTGAGCAACACGTGTGCCATCAGTTTCAGAAGAATGGTTACCTCTGGGGGGATTGCCAGGGTGGGCAGGAGGTGCCTCTAGGTCTCGGCACTGTTCTAAATCTTGATCTAGCTGATGGCTCCCCGGGCATCCACATACAAGGGCGTTATAACCTGAAGATCTGTGTAATTTGGGACACCCTCTCCTATATGTAAATAGTATAGACCAGTCGTATTTGAAAGTAGATAGCGCAACAGACAACGGAGGGATGGGCGATGGCCGAAGGACATTCACCCGGTGGGCGTTCATGAACCCGTGATATGTGTGGGGCCTTACACCAAAGTGGGGGGCCTTACACCAAAGTGGGGGGCCTTACACCCATGTGGGGGGCTTATACTGACGTGGGGGCCTGGAGACAAATGAGTTGCAGCTTTTCTCCTGCAAGGAGCTCGAAGTCAGGCCGGGAGACAGGTGCACACAGGCAGACATCCTAACACAACAGGAGAGCTGCAGTCACAAAGGAGGGAGGGCCTGCATCAGAGGAGAAGGAAACGTATTTGCCAAGAGCATCAGATGGGCAGAACAGGATGGAAACAGAGGCATAGACGGAGAGCAGAATCCTACGGCAAAAAGATACGTGAAAAATCGAAGTAGGTGCTGGTGGGCGAGTGGGTGGATGGATGGATGGATGGATACTTTATTTTGCTCCTTGAAGGTATAAATTTCCCTGCACAGACTGTTTAATTACATGTTCAATGAATAAATGAATCAAATATGGCTGATAGCATAGATAATCAAGCAAGGATCTTAAACACTTTGAGATTTCTTAGTCAGACCATTTTCTGCTCAGATCCTGCCTAGAGAAGAATCAGGTATTCAGGGAAGACCCCAAGACAAGTTGTTCATTGTGGCTTTATTTATAATGGCAAAGGGGAGGTGGCAACCCCAAAATAATGACCAGGGAGTTAGCCTAAACAGCCACATGGGGACATTACATATGATTGAGTAAAGGCATTGGTAATACTGTAAGAAAATGTTTACGATGGAAAGTAAAGACAAAATAAAATAATTAGTATGTAAAAGTAGGTACACAATATGAACTCACCAATGTTTGTGTTTATTAAAAAAAAAAAAGACTTCAAAGAAAATTACATGAGGCATTTCTTGTGGCTTTTCCTAAGTGGCAAGATAATTTCATTTTCTGCTTTGTTACTTATTCGGCAGTAACTCACCACCCTACAATGACAATCGAGTGCTTTAATTATCAGGCAAAGAAAGACCATTTCCTGCTTTGCCAACTTCAAGGAAAAAGAAAAAGGAAATTTGTTCTAAACGTTAATGATGATGTCAGTGATGTAACCAAGACAATGAACTCCAAAATATTGTCACCTTGAAGTTGCCCTGTGTCAGTTCTCGTAAATGCAAGTGTCACTCAGAACATAGTTGTATTGAAAAGCTGATGTGGGACCACCCTCTCTGTGCTGTGACCACTCCCTTCATTCATTCAACACATGTTCATTGAGCACCTACTATGAGCCAGGGAGGCCAATGAGCTGCAGAGGCACCTCTTTGCCGGGAGTGAGTATTTTGTTAGATATCAAGTCTGGGTTAGCTGGATTGTCACCCCCACTTGGTCAAGTAGGGGATAAGAGGAGTGGCTGACATTTATGGAGTCCTTACTTGACATTAGGGACTCGACGTGCATCAGGGAGACTAACCTTAACCCAGCCCTGTGAGATAAGCAATGTCTGCATTTCAAAGATGAGAAAACAAGCTCAGAAAGGCCAGGTAACTTGCCCAAGGACACACAGGGCAGAGCAAGAGTCTGTGGTCACACACACAAGGCCACCTCCCCTCTCTGAGACCTGCTCTAATGCAGAGGTCATGGCAACCATAGTCCATCAGAGGGAGAGGACAAATAAAAAAAAAAGAAAGAAAACACACACACACACACACACACACACAAGAAAAACATAACATAGTATCAGGCCTTGGAAAGTTCTATGAAGGAAAACTAAACAGAATGAGAGACAGAGGGTGAGATGTGTAGGAGAGAGGCAGTTTAGATAGGATGAGGTTGGGACATTTAAGCCAAGACCTGAACGAAGGGGCAAACCATGGGAAGAACCATGGAGAGTACACCAGGAAGCAGGCACAGCAAGTGCAAAGGCCCTGTGGCAGGACAGAGCTTGGCACAAACGATGAACGAGGAGAGGCCAAAGGAGCTAGAGTGAGGTGAGCATGACACAGGGAGGACTGTGCTAGAAGGTGAGGGCCCAGAGGTCCTCAGAGCACAGGGAGCCCCCGAGGGGCTGGAAAATGCTGGGTGAGCTCACCATCAGGGGCTAGGTTATATCGGGACCTTCACCCTAACAGAGCAGCACGCTATTTCACGAAGTGGAGCCTGTTTCCATTGTAATGAATTCAGAGAGACGGACTTTGGAGACACCACCTCTTTCTAGAATGCCACAGGACTGAGGCACGTTGAGAGCAACTTGGCTGGGAGGGTGAGGGGTCTGGAACTCTCTATATCAGAAGAAGTGCTTTGAATGACTGCTTGGCCAAAAGTGGGGGGATGGGGGCCAGCTCCTTGATTGGTCCAGTTCCCTAAGTCTCCTGTCAGAAGCTCACATCTCCCCCTCTTAAAATATTTCATGAGATTTGGTTGTGCCGTGAGCAGATAACGAGTGTTCGGTGATCACCCGGTTACAGATGAGGAGGAAATTGAAGTTCAGAGAGGCCAGGTCACCTGTCCAAAGTCACACAGTAAGTGACCCAGGATCCCACTGCTGGTAAGTGGCAGGGCCTGGATTTGAATTGTGACAACCTAATCCCTGGCTTACATGATAAGCATCATCATATTACCCCGCCATCCCGTTGGTGAGCAAGTGCTTTATGAAATGACAAGTCCATGAATCACTTTCCTGGGGCCCTTTCCTATCCCGTGTCACCCCAGAAGGCAGAGAGAGGCCCAATTATGAAACAGAGGAGCAGATGTAGAGGATGCTTTTATTAGTCAGAGTTCCTCAAAGCTGAAATTGGCTGTGGGTGTGTGGTAGGAAGCTCCCCATCCCTAGAGGCAAGCAAGCAGAAATAAATCAAATATTACATATGTATTTTTATAGGATTCAAACTCTCAGTAGAGATTGTACCAGATTACTTGTATTACATCTTTCAACCTTAATATCCTATGCATGTGTGTCATTCATTCATCTATTTATTCAACCAATTATTGAATAATCATCGAACTATGTACCAGGCACTGGGCTAAATGCTGAGACACAAATGAGAAAAGTATCCACATTGGCCCTGTCCTAGGGATGCTTACAGTGAAAGCCATGTTGTATGCGTTTTGCCAGCATTTACTCTCTTATCAAAAGTGCTTGCCTGGGGTCCAGAGATATGCATGCCCTTTGGCATCATTAAACCTTCTTCAAGATAGGATTGGCACCCTCCCTGTGCAGAGGGGGGAAACTGAGGCACGGAGAGGTACAGGAACCTACACAAACACTGTGTTAATGGCAGAGCAGGGACATAAGCCTTCATCTGCTAAAGTCTTCATGAAAACTTCCTCCCCTACTAAAGTCCCTATAGAAAACACAGCGTTCCCTGCAAGACACGCCTCCAAATAAGCCGTCATGCTAATGTACCAGGTCCCGGATGCTCTAGGAAGACCCCCATCTTCCTCCTCAGGAGCCAGGAGGAGACCCGGGGCCAAGAGCCAGGTCATCTCAGCGAATGATTCTCCACTTCATTAAGGTCATACCTCTTTTTAAATTAAGGAGATTGAAAAAAATAAATAAAATAAAGTATCTGCAACATTTAAATATCATTAGTAATTAGTTTCTTTCAAGCTAGTTGGAAACATTTTATTTCTAATTAGGTGCATTTGTTTTTAGTATCCAGTTTACCCAACAGAAAGATCTCCCTGTAATGAGTGGGGAGTGGGAGGGGCCCGGCCGGGTGCATCACGTGATCAGGGAAGGGGCCTGGGCTCTGGGCAGATCAGAAAGCCCCCCAGGCCCAAAGTCACTGCCCTGCGGCCAGCATCTCCTCCCCTTCTGTCATCAGTCATCAGAGAACCAACGGAGCAGCTGCAGAACTGGACACTGGTCAAAGCTTAGGAAATAATGACCACAAACTCACCTTCTCAGCGTTGGCTACTTCGAAGGCACTCGTGCTAAGCGCGTTACTGTTCCCACCACGCTGCTCTTAATGCTCATCCTCAGCTTGCATTAGTTGTCGTGTGCCCGGCATTTGTGGGCAGGATTTGTTTTCATCTTCCCAAGAAACTTTTTTTAGGTAGAGTCAACCCCTCGTTCTCAATTCTGTACTCCAAAAGGCTCTAAAAACTGCAAGTACGGACGTGAATGATGCATTTGTCAGCAAATCCTGACCTAACCTGACTTGAGACGCTCTGGGGTCTTTAAGAATCCTGTGCAGTGGGAGCCCACACCGGGTGCTGCCAACACGCTACCGGGATGGTCCCGGGCGCTGGCCCGGCCCACGGTGACATCTCTGAAATCTGAAGGAGACCTGGGCAGGAGCTCACTATCTCTCATAACCGTTAAGCCCAAACCAGAAACTTCCAGAACACCTGTGCTGGTCTCGGGGCCCGCAGAAGGAGCCATTGCCCCCGCGCAGGTTAACTTGAATGGGGGCAGACGGGGCGTGAACAGGGGCTGCTGAGGTGGCTGGGGCCATACGCGAATGCGTTTGGAGATCGCCTTTCAGATGGAGGCCTGGGGCTTCACACAAACGGGCCTTGTCACATGCGCACCTGTGACTCGGGGCTTAGATGGCATCAGGCATAGTTCCCCCAATGGGTCAGCTCTGCCCATTACTTCTTGGTGACCTCATGTAAGTCCTCCCAGCTCTCTGAGACTCAGTTTCCTCTTTTGTAACAGGTAACAAGCACTGCCTCTCAGGGGTGTGCAGACGGAATCCCTGCAGCTAAGAGGTGGCATATTTTAAGTCTGGGTCATTGACTAAAGGGACGCTTCACCAAGATGGGGCAGAGGGCAGCAAAGCCACTAGAAATGGTACAGCCTCCCAGGGTTAGTAACAGCAGCGAGCTGTTTCTACCCCCAGGCATGAAAGGCTGAAGCAAGGAGGGAGAGAAGGAGAGAGAGCAGGCTACCGGGCAGGAAGACTGTCTTCAGACCAGGGAAGAAGCCAGCTTGTAGCAACACGACAGAGGGGAAGGACAGAGAGGGAGGAACTGTCCCCACCTCTCTTGTCCCACCCTCAGATCTCCGTCCACAGCTCCCTATTGGCTGACCCCGCCCGAAGCTGGAGTCAAGGGAAAACACGATGAAGTCAATGGCAGAAGGGCTAAGGGTGCAGAAAGGACCCAAAGAGGCCAATGAACAGGATGGAGCCCATCTGTGCTGAAGTTCTCATGAGAGAGTGGACTCCCGAAGCTGGCACGGTCCCCAGGGCGTGTGTCAGCCACTGAACATAGGGCCTCTCCTGCTCTCCCACCTCTGCTGTCCTTGGCATTGGCCAACACCCCAAACGGAATACCTGGCCCGAGGCACTTGGGGTCACTCCCTCGGGGCGGGGAGGACCCACTGAGCGGCCAGTCCTGAGTAGCCACAGAGTGTGGCTTCTCCAGGAGGCTGGGCCGGTGGAGGCCAGGGGCCGTGTGGCTGCTTGTGAAATTCCGGCTGTGAGCTGTCGAAACCAAGAGGCTGACATTTAACACACAGCAGCTTCCTGTGATGGATAAATATTAAACACAGCATGACCGACAAGACTAAGTAAATATCTATTAGTCTCCGAGATGCAGTCCGCAGGCACAAGGAGGGGATGTGGCCTAATTGCTCACCCTTCTTGCAAAATTAAATAAGCATCTCGCTAGACTTCAGCCGGGAGGGCTTGCCTGGTTGCCTGGCTTCTCTCTTACTCGTAGATAGATAGATGGTAGATATAGATGGACTGGATGGATAGATAGATAGAGAGAGAGATATTAATGGATATAAATTATATTAAGCTGAAGAATCTTACATTTTTTAAGTCCAGCAAAAAATAAATTAGACTATGGAGAACTAAACCTATCTTTGATCCTCGTTCAAAGACTAAAATATAGGTAAGACTACAAGACACCTTAGGGATGGTCTAATTCAACCTATCACTTTACAGGTGTTAAAAAATAAAGAAAAAGTGAAAGCCAAGAATTATGGTACCGTACACACACAAAAATCACAGAGAGGCCAAGTCTAATGTATACAAGTGTGTGTATGTAGATAGTTGATAGATAGATAGATAGATAAATAGATGATAGATAGATAGATAGATAGACAGACAGATAGACAGACAGACAGACAGACAGACAGATAGATAGATAGATAGAGTGCGCATGTACACACACACACACACACCTTGACAAGGCTCCAGTGCCTGGGATGAGCAGCCCGAGGGCTGACTGAGCACCTGCCAGAGCAGAGCAGCTACCGGAGGCCGCGTTGGCACAGCACACAGGGCAGCTGCCCAGCGCCTGCATTAGCTATCTCAGGCCACAGAACGAATAGCTCACACGTGCTGTGGGTCAGGAGCCCAGGTGTGGCTTTGCCGGGCCCCTGGCACACGATCACTCAGGAGGCTGTACTCATGGCGTCACCTGGGGCTGTGGTCTCGTCTCAAGGGTCAGTGGGCGGTGCGGAGGAGGGTAGAGAACCCACCTCCAAACTCACCTGCTCGTTGGCGGCTTTCTGATCCTTGGAGGCTAGGGCAAGTGGCCTCAGTGCCTGGCTGGCTACTGCTAGAGGATGTCCTCAGTCCCTGGGCCATGGGCGTCTCTCCCTAGGACAGTTTACAAAGTGACCACCTGCTTCATCACAGCCAGCAAGGGGGAGAATGTCTCAGCAAGGTGGGGACTACAGTTTTACATGCTCATGGGAGAAACATTGCCTCCCTTCACTATTTTCTGTCGGTTTAGAGACAAGTCCCGGGTCGTGCCCACACTTAAGGGGGTGGCATCACACAAGGGTGTGAGCCCTGGAAGGTGGGGGCCACCTCAAAGCTTATCCTCCACGTTGCCAAAGGAGCTCATGTCCCAGTAGCAGAGGCAGACAACACACATGTAGAGAAAGAAAATCATGACTAACGGTGAAGAATGTCAGGAAGGAAGTCACCAGGGTGCTTGATGGAACATGGCAAGGGGTCACTTCTGGGAGAATGGGAGGGGCAAGGAAACAATTCATACAGGGCCTTACAGACGACCTCTGGGAAGGAATGTTAGTGGCGACTTGAAGAATGAGAAGGACCCAGCTTGATTTGGACAGAGGGCACTTCGGCAGAAGGAACAGCAAGAGCAAAAGCGGGGACTCAAGACAGAGGCCAGTGTGGCTGGCTCGGGGGCAAGCATAGCAGGGGTGGCTTGAGATGAGGTGCAAAGGGGCGTAGGGTCACAGGGAGGCCTTTGGAGCCAGTTCTTAGGGTGATGGGTAGTATACTCACTCTTAGGTCTGCCATAGCAAGCAACCATAAGCCAGAGCACAAAGCAACAGAAATGTCCCACAATGCTGGGGGCTGGACGTCTGACATCATGGTGTGAGCAGGACCGCGCCCCCTTGGAAGGCTCTATAGGCCTCTTCCCTGCCTGCCTCTCTCCTAACTTCTTGGTGTTCCTTAGCCCATAGATACAACACTCCTGTCCCTGTCTCTTTGTCACAAGGTACTGGCTTCCTGTGTGAGTCTCTGTGTCCCTTGTCCACTTCTAATAAGGACACCAGTCATGTTGGATGGAAGGCCAACCCCTCTCCTGAATGAGCTCATCTGAACTTATACCTGCAAAGACCCTATGTCCAAACAAGGTCACAGTCACAGGGACCAGAGGTTCTGGCTTCAATTGTGTTTCTGAGAGACACAGTTCAGCCCACCCCAGGCAGCTCCCAGGGGGTTTGGAGGGGAGGAGTAGCCCTTTTTAGAAAGCCCTTTGGTTACAGACTCGAATATTCACCTGGTGGATAAGAGTTGATGTGGGAAGAGCAGGTCACATGGGAAGGTGTGCTGGCCACCTGTGATGGAGGCGGTGTGGTCTAGAGTGGGAGCGGAGGCCCGGAAGGGTGTGCCCACGTGGCTGTAGATGGCCCAGAGGAGGGGAAGGGTGGGGGGAGCAGTGTCTCCTGCCTGTGACCTTCTGGCTATAATGTGGCATCTCAGGATGCCGGGAGGGTGGCACCTGGATGGAGAGCGGGAAGAACAGGACGAGGCATGCCAGGGGTACAGGCGGGGGAGGGGGGCAGGTGGGGGAGGAGGGCAGGTGGGGGCGGGGCACTCCATCTCTCCTTCTGCCACATGGAACAGGAGTGAGGAGTGTAGGCAGACATGAGCAGAAGGGAGGTGCGTCCCCTCCAGGAGGAGTTTCAAGGGCCAGCGCAGGACCTGCAGGGCCCCCTGCCCTCGGCTATGGGGACAGTGAAGTCCCCAGTCGTGGCCCTGAGCAGCTCCAGCTTCACTGGAGCCCACATTAGAAGAACCCTCTGCTTGGTTGGATTCTCTATGGTTGGCGTCTTTGAATTCTTGGTAACGTTTGAGCGACGCATGCATTTTCGTTTTGTGCTGAGCCCGGGAAGTCTTGTCGCCGGTCCTGCCCATCCCTGAGGAAGGACAGCGCTGAGCAGAGCCCCGGCCAGCCCCTGGGAGCACGCAGCGTAAGTGAGGAGCATTCGCCTTCAGCCGCTGAGCTCGGGGGGGTCGTTATGTTACTGGCTGCAGTAGAGCTCAGCCTGGCCTGACTGCTCCCAGGGGCAACCTCAAGGCCCAGGACGTCTGGAGGGGAGACAGAGGACGGAGCTGTGTGCCAGCCAGCGTCCCCATCCTGAGTCCCACACTCTGGGAAGGACCTGCGTTCTTATCCCAGCGGCTGCCACATCCCTAACTCAGTCTCTGCTCCATTGCTGTCAGTGATGACTAAGGTGTCAGACTTCCCATGGACAGACCTGGGTCCTATTACTGGCTGTGTGACTGTAGGCAGGCAGATAACTCAACCTCTTCAGGGGAGTGACAATGGCAGTGTCCCCCTCACAGGGCTGCTGTGAGGATCCCAATAAGCACTCCAAAAGTGATGGCTGTTAGGACTATTGTTTTGCTGACAAATGGAGAGCATGTGGCAGCCCCAAAGCTGACGTCCCTCAAGGAAGAGGTTTGCGGGGCAGCTCAGGGGCCAGGGCACGCGGGATTGTTAGCTTCCTTCCTGGACGCCGTTAAGTTACTTGGAAGCAGTTTCTCTCAGGTCTTGCTTTCAATCTCTGTCTGGTGGGACTAGGGAAGCGTTTGGTCTAAGACTAATTGCCCCCCTACCCCTACTATAGAGGCAAAGCCCTTCTGGGAGCCCCACCTGAGAGCACAAGGCTTATTCCTGGATACCATTTCATCTCCTCTCGGGTACTTGTCTCCCTCCCGCTAAGTCATCTCACAGCATGTGCTAAGCTAGCCCTCTGCAAATGTCTGGAGCTCCTTCTGTGTGCAGGCCTGTACTCTCTGGCCCTCCGCTCTGCACATGGTTGCATTCTCAGCCTCCCTGGACACCCAGCTCCATCTCCTCAACCCCAGAACACCTGCTGCATCCGGGTCCCCCACTCTGTGCTGAGGCCTGGCGTCTCTCTCTGAGCACAGGCTGGGGAAGTCGTAAGGCTCACTTCACTGGTTTGTCACCTTTCTGGGGGTCACTGTCCTTTATTGCCTGATGTCCAATGTCTTGAAAACCATTGTTTCACATGTTCTTGTTTGTTTGCTTGCTTGCTTGCTTGCTTGTTTGTTTGTTTTCAGGTGAGAGAGTAAACCCAGGCCCTGTTATTCCATCTTGGCTAAAAGCAAAAGTCTTTTTCTTTGTTCATAAGATTTATTTTATTGTTTTTGACAGAGACAGAGACAGAGAGAAGGGGGAGGGCCCAGAACAGTCTCCATAGTTGTACGTCATCAGTTTTCTACATGGTTTCATCAATGGGGGGGGGGGTGTGCAAGAACCTAACTGGGGCCACAAGGTGAGAGTTTAATCCACTGAGCCATTCCAGCTTCCCCCCAAAGTCTTTATATGATCAAGTTTTGATAAAAGAAAGAATGTGAAGAGGGGTCTGAAATTGGGGTGTTTGGGGCATTTGTTCAGCACCAGGCGCTCCGATCTGTCCTCTGCATGAATCGGCTCACTGGGGGTGGTGATGCTATCCTCCCCGAACAGAGCAGGTGGCTGAGGCTGCAGGACTGTACAGGAGCTGTCCAAGCTCACAGAACAGGGATTTGAACCCCAATCTGTTGTATATACTTACCCTCCTACCTCACCACCTTGCTTGTTCACTCATGGGCTGGAAGGAAGGGAGGGAGGGAGGGAGGGAAGGAAGGAAGGAAGGAAGGAAGGGAGGGAGGGAGGGAGGGAGGGAGGGAGGGCAGGCTAGGATGAAGTGAGTGAACACATGCCTGCCTGTGGGTCCCCTCATTTCTCATAAATAATAAAAAAACGCCAGTGCTAGAAAGACACCGCTGTCGATTATCTGGACCCATTTCAGAGGTGCGAGGAAGGCAAAGCGCTTACCTAACGCCACACAGCCACCAGAGCTCAGTCCTGAGTTAAACTCTCTCGCTCTTCTTACTTAATTGAGGCCCATAAAGCAAGAGCAGCACTCCAATAATAGGTAAGTGTGAATATAACATTTGGCTTTAAAGATATGTTCAGCTATGTCTCTTTCGCCTGGGCTTGCAAAACAGTCAAGTTTTATTTGGACAAATCAGGCTTGAACGCTTGGTGGAGTTCTGGGCGAGGGGAGAGAGGTCAGAGCTAACGAGGAGAAACGTAGCAGGGATGTTGCGTTCGGCTGGGTCAGGCTTATTTGGGGAACAGGCTCCGTGCACTTTCCCCACAGCTGTAACTGCATGTGGAAGGCTCTCCTCCCAGACACACTCCAGGCCGCTCTCACTCAGCCCACCTGCTGGGACTGTTTTCTTAGAGAACGCGTTTGGAAGCAAAAGCATTAAAAATGACTTGTATTAGGGACCTTTCGTTCAGGCTGAGAGGGACCTAGGCATGAACATGAATTCAGAATGAGATCAAGTCCAATCTGCGTTCCAACAGTGTATTGTTATAATTAGGACTCTTTCCATTGTGAGTTATAAAAACCATTTCAGAATAGATCAGTAATTATATGTGTGTATGTGTTTATGTATACACACATTTCTATATATTATGTATTACATATCATATGTTTGTTGTATATCATACATTCTATATTCATATGTATAATCTGTTCATATGACCGGGAGGTCTGAGGGACAGTACTTTCAGATAAGCTGAAAACACCTACGTCTGTTCTCTTCCCCAATAACATTACCATCGCCATGACAAAATGAACTTGTGGTTGTTTTAAAAAAATATTAAAATATTAAAAAGTGGGAATAACATAAAAATTACCCCACACCTATCATCCAGAAATAAACATCCTTTTTTTTTTTCTGAGCTTTTTAAAAACATCCCTGGGGAAGCCGGGATGACTCAGTGGGTTAAGCGCTCACTTTGCAGCCCTGGGGACCGAGGATCGAATCCCGGGACCGAGGATCGAATCCCGGCCCCAGCCCGTGTGGACCCATGTGCTGAACTGGGGAGTGCCCCCAGCTCAGTTCTCTCTCTGTATCTCTCTCTCTCTCTCTCTCTCTCTCTCTCTCTCTCTCTCTCTCTCTGTCAGAAACAATAAAAAAAAAGAAAAAAAAAGAATAGTTTAAAAACATCCCTAAGGTTGATAGATAAGGACATCAGTTCCTATGTTTGCCTTATTTTTCTTTTCTGATTCTAAATTAATCAACAGTCCTGGGTGAACATTTGGGAAAGAGAGAAAAGTACAGAGTAGAAATAATCAATCAGAATCCAACCCATACCTCATTTCTGTTAGCGCTGTGGGATTTGTTTTAAACTTTGTACTATCTTGGGGAAGCCAGGATGGCTCAGCGGGTTAAGCACTCACTTTGCAGCCCCGGGAACAGAGGATCGAATCCTGGCCCCAGCCTGTGCAGACCCATATGCTGAACTGGGAGCTCCCCCAGTTCGGTTCTCACCGGGGTGAGACTCCTGCCCTGTGCAGCCCCGCGCCCACCCATGGAATGAAACTATGTGGAAAAACCAATGATGTGCAACTATGGAGACTGTTCTGGGCCCTCCCCCTTCTCTCTGTCTCTGTCTCTGTATCTCTCTCTGTCAAAAACAATAAAAATAAATCTTTAAAAACAACAAACCTTTGCACTATCTTTGTGTGTGTGTGTTTGATATAAACTGTATATCATACATCATTATCATATATATGATATTATCTAAATATATATTATAATTTAAAAATATAATTATTTATATTCAGCTCTCCTATAGATTTAATTATTCATCTATTTCTTAATACAGTTTAATTTATAAGAGTATTCAACTATTCAATATATATTAGCTTGAAAATATATGTGATCTATATTCAATACATATACTCATATACTATATAATATATAGTAACAAAACATTGGATCATTTAGGGATCCCGGGCAGAAGGCAACAGGTTTAGCAGTTCGATGTCCCCTAATACCTACCAATGGTCAACTATCTATCTCCATTTAAACAGAGCTCAGCAACTCGGATCATTCAATGCCAGTTTATATTTAGAAAGTAACTTCTCAACTTCCGAAACAGTGAAAGTAGATCCTTTGCCTCTCTCTGAAGTTCTGCTTTTGTGGACATGGAACTAGCTGTGTGGATTTGTGCCCCTGTGTCCATCAGTGAGTGCCCCGCCACCACCCCCACCCTGTAAATGTTTCCACTGCTGTCAAGGGCTGGGACAGAATAGTGATGTTTCAAGAGTCAACCATGTGTCCAGGTAGCGGTGAGCGGTGGGTTAAGTAGTTTTTAAACCCATCCAGCACTCTGCTCGCATCCAGCAACAGCCCAGAAAACCTGAAGCTGGCTGTCTCTGCTGACGCCACTAAAGAGATCATTGAGCTCTGATTGTGTTTTCTTTTAAAGGTCTAGGAAGACCTGCTCTCATGAGCTCGCAGACAATCTGCCCATGTTTAGACAAATTTGGCGTGGCAGTGAGACTGGGGCAATGGCCAGCTATACCTGGCACTACTCTTTAAGGACTGTTGTTGGGAGGCAGATTGGTTAAGAACATTATGTATCGTTGCTTCTCTCTGGGTGTATGAAGACCTGCTTCTGGGGTGAAGACCAACCAAGCTTTCGATAGCCCTGATCCCCCAGATGAGAGAGGCCTCCCACAAATCCCTTTCGATCTCTCCAATCATATGGGAACATCCCACTTGTTACTCCTCTGTTTTTTAATACCTCTCTAGCACTTGCTAATCTCTCTCTCTTTTTTTTTTTTTTTTTTTTTTAGCAGTAAGCAGTCTTCAAACAGGGCTTTCCACATCCAAACAGAACTTTCAGCAAGGCCCAGGATCTGACCAGCCACGTGGAATAGCACCGTCTGACTGTATTTCACTCTCAGGTGCCATGATTGTAGGAAACACTGCTATTTTTTACATACCTCTAAGAAAGAAACAAAATATTCTAATGAATTGTAAAAGACCATTCATTGTCAGCTACATTTCAATTTCAAATTTCCTAAAATGCACACACACACACACACACACACAAAAAAAAAAGGAAAAAGAGACAAAGCAATTACAAACTAACAACAATGAAAAAACTTTGTATATCCTGTCCATGACAAAATTTAGTTAATTCAACATTGTCCTTATTTTTATAATAAGTCTGCCTTCTTCTTATGACTGGTGATGAGGAATTTCCATTTTAAGAGGTTATATAAATTAGCTTTAGAAATAAATGTTTATTAAATATTAAAATAAAAATATAATAATTAAATGTATAACATTAAAATTTTAATAAATAAATTTAATTTTATTTAGCACACATTGCTATAAATTCAATATTTAATGTTTATTTTTAAAAATTTAAGAATATGTTGATTTAAAGCGAATTTGTAGCATTACTGGTACAAATACTGCATGCTGGTTTGGGAACTAAAGACTAGAAAACCCCACGACAAATGATTTGGCAAAGTTGGGACACTATGTAATTTCCAAGCTTTCCTAATATTGAGGGAGAATCTCTTGTGAGTGACCATACCTTAAATGACAACTTTGTTCATTTCTACCTTTCAGTTAGATGGAAAAACTGAGGTCTAAAAAGGTGAAGGAATCTAAGTTCATCCCTGATCTTGGACCCAAGTTCAGGAGTCCAGCGGATGGTACATGACCTATGTGTTCCTGTCCTAGGGGAGGAGTCAGCCATGTAGCATTTCCCTCGGGTGTGCCTCTTCTCCTCTTCCTTTTCCAGGACCAAACTTTAAGCCACATGTTTGTTACATTATTCAGCTAGAATTTCCTTCTGGCCTGATCCAAGCGATAGTTTATGTGCAAGTCCTTTCTTACCATCATTTAGCTACTCTTGAATTCTGACTTTTGAGTCATCCATTTGTTGATTGGAATACATTTTTGAGCTATTTTTTTTTTCAAGAAAGGTACATAAGAATTTTATTTTTTGAAATTCCTAAGTATATAAGAATGTTTTCTTTTATTGCTTTATTAATTAAAAACAGTTTGGCTGGGTATAAAAATCATGGGTCACAACTTTTATCTTTTAATATTTATTTTATTAGGGCATTTATTATTGTTAGTCTTTTGAAGGTAAAATGATTCCTTTAATATTTAATATTTTCTGTCTTACAGTGCTATAGGCTGTGTAATTTACTGTTGGGATTCAAAGCCAGAATTTAGCTAGTTGTCATTTTTTTTCATTATTTTATATACAATGTGGTGATGCTTTTCAAATCACATTCTGAAGATTTTTTAAACTCTGGGATGTTTCTTCCTGTTGTTATCTTTGATTAATGCTAAAGCTAGAATGACTGCCACTCAGGATGGTTATTATAATTAATTGAGATTTTTGTTTCTATTGTGCAGTTAGGGTGATTCCTGGCGTTCACTAAATGCTCAAATTTTTAGCATCCTTTTCTGTTTCCTTCAGAGTCACTTTTGGGATATTTGAGCTTCTTATTTATATAAAGGTCATATTAATTCACAAATTGGTGTTGCTCATGATTATTTTTATCAGATCCCTAGCATTATGTCCAAGACAGGACATTTTATGATCTCATGAAACACATAAGACAGCTCCACCTCAAGGAAAGAGGCTTTGACATTTGATCTGAATCTCTAGGAGAGCAGCAGGCTTTTGGTCTCACCAAACCAACAACAGAGTCTCATAAAATATTTTGAGAATAAAGATGTGCACTTTGAGTTTTCAGGGAGTGAAAAGGCATAAACATTCCACAACTGATCACTTCTTTCTTTCTAATAGTGCAATTAGGCTTACTAAGCAAATGTAAACAGGACAAAAGAGTGTATCTCTTAAGAGAGGAAGAACTTTTTTAATTAGTTATTAAAGACTCATCTACAAATTGCATATACGTTATTTATAAGTGAAGTACTCTAGAAACACCCATTGATAAATGATTTCTGTGTAAATTATAAATCACATAAGAGAGCTCATTCACAAAACAATCTGTGCACTCATTACAAATCAAGCAACGTAAATGTATACATATACAATTGGTATATGTGCTAATTACAAAAGACACTTTAGCAACTCTCATTTACAAATTAAATATGTGCTCGCTGCCCACTAAATATTTTGGGAAATTCTATGCATCAACAATTTTCATGCTAATTACACAGCAAATAATTTAAAACGCACATTTGCAAATAATCCATGTGCTAATTATGCAACACTTTAAAAACACTAATGTATAAATTATTTATGTGCTAATGACATATAAAACACCGCAGAAACCCCCAAATACAAATGATTTATGTTTAATTACACACCAGACACTTCAGGAACACCCATGTGCAAATGATTTATATACTAATTACACCAATACTTAATTTCAAAAATGTCAAACAACAAATTACTTGTATGTTAATCACAAATCTGAACACTTACTTGCAATTGATTTATGAACTAATTATTAGTTGTTCTTATCTGTTTCCTTTAAGGACCCACTGTCATCGATAGATTGACAGCTTTTCTTTGGTTGATACTCATTATGAACATAAGTAAAATCTGAGTTCATAATGAAAAGATTTTGGGGCCCTCTCCTTCTCTTCGCCTCCTCCCTCAATCCCACTCAGGTATGGATGATGCAATTACAAATCCCATTTTGGGGTGCTGTGATTCTGAGGGACCCTCTCTCAGAACAGGCTCAATGTAAGACTATTTTCTTCTCTTTGGTTGGAACCGGCCAAAGAAATTCACAAATGACAGACAGGTGCTTATTAGCCACTCACTTTCTGTAGCAATCTTGCACCTTCCAGGGAAGGGGCCGGGGTGAGGGAGAGGCTACTATCCTCCATTTATGTTTGCCTATCACAGCCACTACTACCTCTCCACGCCCCCTCTAGCAGGTTATAGCTCACCAAAGGTTTCCATAGTTGGGGCTTGCATCCCACCAAAGACAGGGACATCAAGAATAGGAACTAGAGAGAATGTCCAGTGTTGCACATGGGCAAACCGAGGCTCAGGGGCTCCGGCCAGACCTTGTCCCAAACACTGCCAGACTTCGCAGCTCCTGGTCCCTCCTCTGCCTGGTCTCCAGCTGGCATTTCCTCCACCAGAAAACCTCACACTGTCACCCTCCTAGAAGCTTCTGGAGCCAAAACACCCCCACTGCCCATAGGCCCCACTCTCTTCTGCTCTCCCAGCACATCCCTCCCCCTCTACCGTCCTCAGGTTCCTGGCAGCTCCCTCTCCACCAGGCTGGTATTCCAAACCTGATTGGGGGGGCCTGGCACGCTTCTCACCTCTTTAAGAGTGAAAATGTATATCCCAGAGATTGCGGCTTAATTGACTGATTAATAACAGGAAACCTAATTGAATGCTCCCAGCTTGTATGTACGATGTCTTAATGTTAGAGCCTTGGGAGTCGGCGCACAGCAGGGGAGTCTGAATGCAGAACGAGGGCTGGCACTTTCAATTTGAGAGTCGATCTCATTATACCAGAAGCTGTTCCTTTATCCCCCTGGAAAAGTGCAGGCTCTTGAACCAGATTCCCTGAGTACCAGCTTCCTCGACTCCATCCTGTCTGTGGGAGATGCGAACGGAAGGCTGGACTGGCTCGCACTCTTTCTCCCTCCTTTATTATGTGTTGTTCCCACTGCTGAGGCAAATATTCATGCGATGCCACCTTGGGGTCTGTGAGGAGCGCAGGCCAGGCAGTGATGGGAGTTTGGCATCACCAGCACTGAGCTGCCTCCCACTCAGGCCTCTGGCTCCAGCGGGCTCCACTGGGATTTCTCCTTCAGGGCAGCCAGAACGGAGGCAGATGTGTTGGGCTGCAGCATCCGTGCCACGTGGGAACTCTCTGCAAATGCAGACCTGGGGGCCCACCCAGACCCACTGCATCAGAATGGG
Source organism: Craseonycteris thonglongyai (assembly GCA_004027555.1). Classification (NCBI taxonomy): domain Eukaryota; kingdom Metazoa; phylum Chordata; class Mammalia; order Chiroptera; family Craseonycteridae; genus Craseonycteris; species Craseonycteris thonglongyai. Next base: position 85,444 of record PVKE010000472.1, read on the forward strand.
TGCTTTAATCCGCTCCCCTGGGAAAGCGCATGCATGCTCGAAACCTGTTGGTCTAGATGGTTCAGAATGTGGGGAGCCGGGGCAGAGCTGTGACCAAGGAGGTGGCGGCACCCTGTTGAAGGACTAAATCCCCTCTTTTTATCCTGGCTGCAAACATTTGTGAACACCGAGCCTAGGAAGCCCATTCAGTCCCCACAGACCCCAGGGAACCAGGTCCCTGCGGCCTGTGTGCCCACACTCACCGCCCCACCCAGCAGGTGTGCCCTCAGCAGCCCTGCGAGCCGGTGATGGGACAATTAGCCCCTGATTGGGAAATGGGCTGCTTACCTGCCACTAAAGGAGGCCACCTCCTGGCTGAGACCTTGGACAAAGAAGGTTTGTGGGTGGCTAATGACCTGATAGGTAGCAAGACTCTCCCCGACTGGGCCTTTTAGCTCAGTTAATAAAGCAATTTGCCTGGCCCTTTGTCCTCTTGTTGTGATTTCTTGGTCGACACAGGTTTTATAAAATGAGAAAGTGACACAAAGGCGGCTCACTGCAGAGTTCAGAGACTAGGAGGACACGGGGAGGTAGCTGGGTCCCCTCCAGCTTGGTGCCAGGAGCCAGGCCACTGCAGAGCCTGGCACCCAGGAAGAGGGGGGGGCTCCTGCTTTGAAAGGCTCTCTAGCTCCAACAGGGTGGGTGAGTAACTGCACAGACTTTGCGGACAATCCCAAGAACTAATTTAAATAAGATCCTATGTGTAATAAAAAGCAAAGCTCAATCAAACGATAGTGGTTATTTCCTTAGACCAGATCATTGAAATTTAATGAGGACATTTTTATTTCAAAATGTTTACACTCAAACAGTTAGGGTGTCCAGCCATTCCAATTGGTCTGAGACTCAGGGGTTTCCTGGGACGTGGGACTTTCAGTACCAACATCAGGACAGTCCTGGTCATCCTCCTAAGAACTCTTGTTCCAGGCACTGGGAATATAGCTATGAGCAAGACTCAAAGGACTGCCTGCATGGAGCTGAGGGTCTCATGGAGAGAAAAAAAAAAGAAACCAGTGAACAAATAAAATCATTGCCAGTGATGTTTAAGCTGGAAACAAAGAAAGAACGGCAGTAGGGTGGTCCAGTAAGCCTTTTCTGACACCTGATATATGACGAGTCTCAGCCACTTGGAGAGATGAGCATGCGGTGGTTGAGAGAAAGGTGGGATTCTAAGAAGAGGCAGCAGCAAGTGCAAAGGTCCTGAGGCAGGAGAATGTTTTCTGTGTGTGAGACACTGGAAGGAAGCTGGTTGTGTATGTGCACGTGTGCGTGTGCATGTGCATGTGCATGTGTGTGTCTACTGGGGGGCAGTCTGTGATGTGACTGAGGCTGAATAGGTGAGCTAAGGCCAGACCATGCAGAACTTGTGGGCCAAGGTAGTAGTTGAATTCTGCCCTCAGTACAATAGAAAAGCATTGAAGGTTTAACCCTGCTATTGCTTTTACTAACCTCTCAACTCGAAGTACTTGGCTCATTAACTCCCAGTTTCCCATCTTTTGTAACAGGTGCATTCTAAGTCTATATACCTGCCTTTAAGCACAGCTATAGCTGCTTTACATAATTTTTGTTGTATGTTTTTATTGTCATTAGGGACTCAATATCTGGTGCATTCTATTTCAATGTCTTATTTGACGATCGACAAATGTTCTAATTCTAAACATATGGGAAGGAGGCAGGCGCCTAACTCTTTTCTTTTTTTCATTATGGTCAAAGAAATAGATGCAGATCTCTTTGAATTATACCCAGATTTGCCCTGCAGTCTGGTACATGGTAAATATTCCATATGTGCCTGAAAGTATTTTGTATTCTCTAATCATTTTAGGGCAAACACTTATAAACACCAAGTTTGCCAATTTTGTTCAAATCTCCCATGTCCTTATTAACTTTTTGTCTCCTTGATCTATCCATTTCTGAGGTCCATGCTAAATATTTGTCACGAGGATGATGGATTTGTTTATGGCCTTCTGTCAATTTCTTAAAACACATTTTGAGATTTTGTTGTAAGGGACATATAACTTCAAAATGGTTACCTTGCTGGAATGTCTTGCCTTCTAACTTTATGTAATGATTCTCCTTATCCCTAATAATTTGTCTGATATCACTGTTGCTACTAACAGGTTTTCTTTTAGGTTGCTTATTTCTCTGGTTTAATTTTTTATATCCTTTATGTCCAGTGATTGGTTTCCTTTTGCCATAGATGAGTATTTTATCAACAGTATATAGGTTGATCTATTATTATTTTTGTCTTAGTCCAAACTAAGAATTTATTTTAACATGTGATTTAAATAAATGTCTGATCATGGTGATTTCTGGTATATTTTGCCCTGTCCTTTCTTCTCCTTACTCGCTTTCTATTGTGTGATATTTTCCTTACACTCTTTCCCCTCTCCCTGGTATTTAATTCTGCTAAGTTAAAAGTTATTTGTTCTGGTTTATTCTTTTAGTGGCAACCCTTACACTTTAACATGCAATCTTCTATTAAATTCTAAGGTTACTCAATGTCCCTATCTCCCTTCTAAGAAATTAAAAAAAACACACAAAAACTTGAGAAGTTGAAACCCCCTCCCTTCTTCCAAAATTAATATTCTGGTAACAGTTTTTACGTCCTCTTAAAAGATGGATATTACAGTAGACTCTCAGCTAACCGAAACTCAAGCAACTGGCAAAACTCTCAAGCAATCAGCACAAAAACCCGGTTGCTTGAGAATGTGAGGTACCTTCTTCCGGCATCTACCAATCCCCATGGGTGCCGGTTAACTGAGAGCCTCCTGTGTTACTATTGTATCCTTTTATGCTCTGTGCTAGTTTGGATTTTTAAATATATTGATCAATTCTCTTCCTTCCATCTACTTTCTGAAATTTTCTTACCATCTTCAGTAACTCAGTGTTTCTGAGAAGTCAGCTCTCTCCGTTGTTGTTTGGAAGTATCTATATTCATCTCCTACTTTTCAATAGTATTGTAAGAAACAGAAAATGGAAACCTGTTTAAATCGTAACGGGCTGGGTAAAGGAACTCACTGTCCCTGCCATATCATCACCAGCTGGCTGCTGGTGTCTCCAGCCAAGGGCACATTCCTAACAGGCACCTCTCACCTTCCCATCCGGGCCACCCTGTGCCCACCTCAGCTCCTCTCATCTTTTGAAATCACAAAGCGTGTGACCTTCAACCACTCAGTTGTCCTGGCCACCCGAACCCAACCAGACATGTCCCTCTGCTGACAGGTCTGGGAGGAGACATAATTCCCCTCCAAGCCAATCAGTGGCAGAGCGTCCTGGGGCCTCATGCCCAGCGTCCTCAGCATCGGCGTGCTCGTGAAATTTGGCAGACTTCTGCTTTTTTGCTTTTTGGGTCTGCCCCCCACCCCTTTGGGTCTATGAGATGGGTAAGGATGCTTTGGGTACATACTGAAGTCACAAAAGGTTTGGATCCTGAGTCCTCTGTCACTCCGCCATGTTCTTAAGGAAGTGTGTGTGTGTGCATTTTACCATAAACTACATTATAGAAACATGTAAGATATACGCGTGTATGTGGGTGTATGTGGATGCATGTGTGTGTGCACGCATCTGTGTAGAGACTTTGGATTTTAAGGTTCATTTGGCTACTGGAGCCCTGAAAAGAAATACTGTGAGAGACTACTCCTTTATTATGAAGAACTCATTTTTGAAAGAAAGGAAGAACAACTCAATGAGGAAACATATTACTCCTTCAATGAACTCTGCATAGTGATCAAGGCCTCGGGCAGGGCAGACCACCCAGCGGGGCCCAGGGCTCTGTGAGCAGCAGCCGGCTAAGTGTCCGATGGCAGGTGTTCCACCTTAAGAACTCCACCGTGCAATTAGGCAGGAATGCATCCAAGCCTTCCTTCCAAACTATTTATACCCGCAGCATTTACCCAGTTGAGGAAGGTGGGAGGGCAGGTTAAAAAAAGAGAGAGAGAGAGATTTTCATCTCACGAGACTTTTTTTTCGTCCTAATATGACTTAAGGGAAATGTGGTGGGTGGGTGGCAAATTGTCCTGCACTGAGCGCACGCTGTGTGCCAGGCGCCACACGGGGGTCTTTATAAGCAGCCCCTCATTTAATCCTCATAACACCCTACGTGGTGGGGATCACCAGAACATTTCACGGATGAGGAAACAGGCTCAGAGAGGTCCTGGCCGTTTCCCAGGGTTCCTCAGCCTGTGCCGACAGAACTGGCGGCCTGGTCTGTGTGCCCACGAGGTCTGTGGCTTTGTGCGGGGCCCCAGGATTTCTCTGAACACCCAGGGTGGTGGCACGGTCTCATTCTAACACCCTCGTGGGAGCTGGAGTCACACACGTGCTTTCAGCCATCTTCTCCTACAGTTGTCTCCCCATCGAATCCCTCCACCAGCCCCGTCCACTCACAGGACTCCAACCCGGTTTCTCCACACTTCCCCAAAGCAAGGCGGTTTGGCAATACGAGGCTGGATGTTTTAAGGGGTCTCCCAACCCTGAGAATCCGTGCAATACTCACAAAACCACAAGGACTTTCATAAAAAGGCAATTTCTGCAGCACGCAGGGGGGGCTAAAAGCCTCGATATTTTCCCATTCTTTTCCTTCAGAACTTGATGAAAACATGAGGCCAGGCACAGGCAGGAAGCAGCAAATGATCACTTCACAGCAGGCCGCCGCTGCGCCTGCACTCAGCGCGCCCTGGAACAGGAGGGGGGTGTCTGGGCCGCTGCCTCTGAGGGATGGTCTTCTCTCCTCAGCTCCGTGGGGTCCCTTCCCCTCTCTGAGACCCCCTTGCTCTACGACCCTCCTGTGTTGATGCTCTTGGATGCTCCAGGTTCCCTGGGTAAGGTCAGGGTCAGCACAAACCTGGCGCTTCGCTATGGCCTCCACGAGGGGTGGCAGGAGGAGTTCAAGGTCCAGCAAACCCGACTTCCGAGCAGAGATGTCCAGGGGGGTTGGCAGATCCAAGTTCACGTGCCTCGTACTAACGGTTTGAACTTGGTGAAGAACATCCTTCCTCGACCTGACGCTACTGAGGATGAAGGGGAAGGTCAGACACCATTCCCGCCTTAGGCAAAGCACTCGGCCTTCTACTTTGTGGGAGTGTTTGGCTTCTGCAAAAGATCATTCTTATAAAGAACCAAGCCCCACAGGCACTGGTGACACAGGGAAGAACTGGAACTCACTAGCTAGGTGAGCAACTCACCCGCCATGGCTGTGTCCTGCCCTGCAGAATAGAATAAGGGACGCGCGGACTTCATTGGGCTTTTGGAGAAAGGCAAGGAAATGACCTAAGAGAACGACAGCATGTGCTCAGACGTGCTCCTCTCCTGCTTATGAGGGTCACACAAAGGTCTGATGGGCCATGCAACTGAAAAGTCAGGTGACAATGGAGGAAAGGGCGGGAAGACTGGTGCGTTGGGGAGTTGAAGTGGGGGAAGACTAGAAGTTATTACAGATGGTCCAGGACTGTCCTGCTTTTGAGTAAGACGGAAAGAACTGGTGACATGACCTGGATGTCCCAGCAGGGCCACCTCTGCAGTCACTCAGGACTGCATTTCAGCTTCCACACCTGCAAAGCGAGGACGTTGGATGGTGACAAGATGATGTTACTGGGGATGAACCCTGCACCCTTGTGGGGCTGTGCTGAGCACTTGCCTCTGCCTAGCATGGTGCTTGGCACTAAATAAACATGTGGTAAAACCCTCGTGAGTATTGGACTCAATGTCCAATGTCCACCTATAGAACAGTGAAGAATTCAATCATAGGGATTTGGAGCCAACCAGGCCTAAGTTCAAATCCGAACCCCTCTACTTTCCATTCATGGCCACGGGGCAAATCTCTGTGCTTTGTTGCAGCACAATGGTGACTTCATGGTTAAATGGGGTGGGGGTGGGGGTGATAATCGTGTCACTTCTCTAGGTTGTTGGGGAGCTAAGTGTATGTGGAGCACCATGCCAGACACATTAATGGCGACTGTTAAAATGCATTTGTTTACTAATGAAGCACCTACCATGTGCCAGGCACTGTGCTAGGCTCTGAGCAGCCAGAAGTGAATAAGAAAGTTGCAGCCCTGACTCTCGTGGGGGCTCACAGCCCAGGCAGGAAGGCAGAAATCAGCAGGCAAAGGCTGCTGGGTAACTTCAGGTGCAAACCAGGGGAGAGAGTGGGGGCTGTGTGGGAGGAGGAGGGAGGTTATTAATCATGTGACAGTTCCTTCCAGCTCAGAAATTAAACTCTTTGTGAGCTAAAATCAAGGATTTCAATGTAACAACTGGGAAAGGGAATGGTTTTCCAGAAATGTCCAGACAATTCTCGCCAGCTCCAAGCCCGGAGTAGATGCTCTCTCCCACCTCCAGAAAAGCAGAGGACTCCAGAGCCCCTCGCCCAGGAGGCCTGGGACCCCACTGGGGGCCAGCCAGCGCTAAGAACAAATAGAGAGGGAAATGAACAAATTATCCTGATAATTTGTTTAAGAAGAGGGGTAAAAAGGCACCCAAGAAAAACGATATCCAACAAGGCGGTGGGTTTCTAATGAATGTGCGGGTAATGAAATAAACCCGTTCAGGCCACGCTTGGGCCTGATCTTCCCAGGCCTAGATTAAAAAATGGAACATCTGTGATGATTTAATTTACATCTTAATAACAAACAGGCCTCGAGAAACCCGCGGATAAATGCCTTTTATTGCCTGCGTATCTTTTGCACTGCAGCTTGAATGAAAACTCTGGTAATTAATTGTTTTAAGCGATTCTATTAAAAAGTGTCTGCAAGTGCTGTGTGCCGAATGTTTATGCAGGCCGGGCTGCCGCAGGAATACAGACGAGCCCAGGGTGCGCACGGAATGAGCTGCCTTTATTCCTTCTCCACATTCACGGCCTGAAAGACACGCGGTCCTTCTATTTATTTTCTTTTCCAAAGAGAGACATGCATAGCCTGCTCATTTCTCTTCCATTTTTTCAAATCTTAACTGTCAGTCTTTGCACTGACCAATGATGGTCCCCTCTCTACCCCGAGGTGTCATTAATACCCTCCTGCAATGCAAGCTGGGACTTGTGGCCACATTGCTTCCCATGTGCAACCCTCGAGTTCTTAATCTGGAAAATGGGGTCATTCCTAGATGGTGGCTGAGTTGTACACATCGGGGCCTCTGTTGGAATATCATTGCCCAAATCCAAGCAGGTCAGAGAAGCCAGGCAAGGTGCCAGCCTCGGAATGGAAAACTGCATGGTCTCCACTGGTTTGTGAGGCTCACACTGGGAGGCTGGGGCAAGGGAGCAGGCCGTAAGTGTGCAATAAATGAGCGACCTCTTTCAGCCCTGCCTCTGGCCCTGGCTGCACATTAGAATCCCCTGGGGAGCTTTTATAACAGAGCTGGGCCCCCACTCACCCCTCCCAGGTCCTGATTTAATTAGTGTGGGGCAGACTCCAGGAGGCATCAGAATTTTTGAAAGCTCCCCAGGGAATCCGTCGGCAAGGAGGGTGAAGAATCCTGGTTCAGGGATGCGGATGTAGGATTCCCAGACACCTCAGACACAACTCTGTGCCAGGAAGGGAAGAAAATGGGGTCTCAGCAGGACCAGTCAGCGGGACAATCAGGGATGGCCTCCTCGAGGTGGTGGCATCCGGGCTGAGACGTCCAGAGCGAGGAGGAGGTGGCCCTGTACCCATTGGGGGAGTGTGCCAAGCGAGGGTCCAGCACAAGCAAAGGCGTCACCAAGCGGGTGTGCTGGGTGTGTTCAGGGGGCAGGATGGTGGGTGTTTTGCTGGTGGGGGAAGTGAAGGGCATCTCCAGCTGGCTGTCTCCCCCAACCCCAACTCCCGAGGCTGCATGGGGCAGACTGGACTCCCACAGCGCCCTGGGCCAGCCCGGCCCAGAGCACAGCGCAGTTGCCTGTGTCTGTACCTGGAACGGGGAGGGAAGGGGCTGGGCTCTGGAGGGCAGGTGGGGCACATCCCTTAATGAACCATCCTCTTGGCCCCCATGTAAGGGCCATCTCTGTGTGGGGTCCCCTGCCCACCAGTTTTGTCCTCCAAGCCTCTGTCCTACCCTAGACCCATGTCCCCACTGGGTGGGGCCCAAGGTGGGGAGGGAGACCAGCCTTCCAGGAACAATCTAGGGCCCACTGCCTGCTTTCTAGTTTCCATCTCCCATTCTCGCTTCCGAATATTTTTTTTAATTCTATTTTAACCTGAAGCCTAGTCCTCCCCTATGCAGACTCTTTACAAACGTGGAAATGGATCTAGTTCACCAACATATGGAGAAAGCTCGCCTTCAAGAGGAACAGAGAAAAAGAAGTGAAAGCAATGAACATTTTCACCTAATTTTTTTTAAAAAAGCACTTTTTTTATTGTTGTTGCCGTGAGTTATCCGTGGAGATCAGGATGTGTGAGAAGGGTCCCTCAGGCGTTCCCAGGGGGGTCTAACAGGAGGCTGGCGTGTCTGACACATTGTGGCGTGGTGCTCTTTACAAAGGGCATGTGTGACCCTGCATTCCAGCTCCTGGGGGAACCTCTTAGACACTGAAAGAGAACTCTGCAGAGAACCATGCTCCCTGCGGCATTACATGCCAGCCCTGAAATGGGCAGCACCCTAAAGGTCTACCCAAGGGAAATGAAAAATGAATTATGACTTATCTCTAGGAGAGACTATCACATAACCATTAAAATGTTTGCAAAAAAGATAACAACATGGAAGCATAATTGCAACATAATAACAATTGAAAAGGAAAAGAAGACAAAATTATATAGCAAGGATGACATCAAGTGCAAAAAAGAAAAAGGTTGGGGAAGCCAGGATGGCTCAGTGGGTTAAGTACTCACTTTGCAGCCCCAGGGACCGAGGATCGAATCCCGGCCCCGGCCCGTGTGGACCCATGTGCTGAGCTGGGGAGTTCCCCCAGTTCAGTTCTCACCAGGGCAAGACCCCGGCCCAGTTCCTGCCCTGTGCAGCCCCGCCCACCTGTGGAATGAAACTATGTGGAAAAACCAATGATGTGCAACTATGGAGACTGTTCTGGGCCCTCCCCCTTCTCTCTGTCTCTGTCTCTGTATTTCTCTCTCTCTCTCTCTGTCAAAAACAATAAAAATAAATCTTTAAAAAAAAAAGAAAAAGGCGTAGGGCAAAGACCAAATAAACAACAAAACAATGCCCTCTGGTTACATTGATGGACATGGGAATCAAGTCCTCTCATCTGTTTTGTTTTGTGGGTATTTTATATTTTCTGCCATAGTCCATTATTCTCTTCTTTGTAAGATTTATGATCCCACCCCATCACCCTACACATACACCATTTAGCCCCTTACCATATGAAGATAAAGAGCTCAGTCTCTAGAATTTGACAGGCTGGGCATATCCCTGCTCCTCTGTACACCAGCCCTGTGACGTTGGGTAACTCTCCTCTGAGCCTCAATTTCCTCGCCTGTAAAATGGGCTCACACATGCCTTGTGAGGCTGCCATGGGAACATTGGAACAAAATCCAGGTGTAAGATCCTCAGTGGCAGCCTGTATTGGTCAGCACATAACACATTTAGCACTGTCATGATCATTTGCTCTAAAATTAGACATTTTAAAATCAAAGGCCATTCAGTTTTGGGAAATAAAAATTCAAAAGTTTCTTAACTGTCCAGAGTGGCCTGCACTCTCGATTCCACACTCGATTCCAAGGGCATCCCTTTCCCATTTGCCAGTGCCTTCCCACGGGCTCTGGGGGGTCCCTCCTCTCCTCCAGCCCTTGGCCACCAGTGTGACCACTTTAAGAAACCTCTTCTGAATGAGGGAGTCTGGGGCCAGGGGACAGGGTGGGCGTGGAAAGCCAGGCAGAGCTGTTAGAAACTCGAGATCTGGGTCAAGACTTAGAGACCAAGAGCCTCAGTTTCCTAAGCTGTGAAATGGGTGGATGGGTCCAGCTTGGCTTTTCCCTGGATGCAAATCTGCTCAGTGTAGCTCTCTCCTGAATGAAACTTGTTTATTACTCAGTGCATCTGGCCACGGACATGCCCACACAACCGTACTGTTAACTTGTTTTTGTTGCGGAACATTTGCCAACCTGCAAACAATACTTGGGTAGATGGGAGGAGAGATGGTGTGTTCGCTTCGCACATGGCTACTGTGTACCTGGCGTGTGTCAGGCAGCACTTGGGAGCTGAGGGGACAGCAGGGAGTGAGACAGGTGAAAATCCCTGCCCTTATGGAGTCAGAAAAAATAAACAAAATGAACATCTGGCATAGGTAAATTGTAGAGTTTGGTAGAAGGTGATACATGCTATGGGAACAAAAAGCAGGGAGGAGTACGGGAAATGCAGAGGCCAGGGGAGGGCTTGTGATTTTCAATAGGGTGGTCTGGGGGTGCCTCAATGAGAAGGTGGCATTTGAGCAACAGATAGAAGGAAGAGAGGTGTTTATGCAGATATCGGGAGGAAGAGTGTTTTAGGCAATGGGGAACAGCCAGGCCCTGGAGCAGGAGCATGCCTGACTTATAAGTGGGGCTGCAGCGGAATGAGCAAGGGAGGATGGAGGGGACAAGGACAGAGAGGAAGCAGGGCCACCATGAGGACTTGGGCTGACATCCTATGAACTTTACAACTATCTAAAAGTGGTGCTCCCCACCCACCCTCTTCCCACCCCACGTGTGTCTGTGAAACACGGCCTTCCAAAGCTGAGGGGGCAGCAGTAACCCACCCCGTGCAGGACCAGTTTCCTGGATGCACACGTACCCCCGACCTCTTCCCCATGTACAGAAGAGCAAAGAAAGACTTGAGGTGGAGTCTCTTGCCCACAGCCTCGCACTCAGGACTGAGGGTGGATACAGGCTCCAAGGCAGGGCCAGCCCTCAGAGAGACTGAGGCCGCATGGTGGGAGAAGCTGAATGTCACCTCTCCTCTCACCTCCATCTCCTAGGGACACTCAAAGGCATTTTAGAAAAATTTCAAGTGCTGTAGTGCTTGACTCAGTGGGAAGAAAACGTATGAGACTCATTATCCCAAGAGGTGGTGAGGGCTAAAAATACACCAGGGTTCACAGAGGGCTTCGATTCAAAGCAGTGATGACGAATTCTAAGAGTGCCCTGAAGGGAAAGCCAGGCAAGGGGCGGCCCTAGGCGGACGCACGGTCACAGCGGGCAGGCGGCACCTCCAGTCGGGACCCCTCTGAGAGCTTGTGGGGGGCAGCTCAGAGAGGGGCTTGCAGGACTTTGGAGCCACACAAGCCAGGGTAGGAACCTGGTCCATCGTAAATACACCTGAATGAAACTGGCCCCACTCCACCCGACCGCAGCAAGCACCCCATCTGTGCAACGCGGAGAGCAGGGACCCCCACCTCGCGGACCTGACACGGCAACTAGACAGGACGAGGCCTGGAACCGACGGCACTGTCTACCTTAGCACGGGGGCAGCGTTCTCTGTCGGCCCGTCCACACCGGCATGTGGCTGAGTCCCTGTCTGCCCAGGTGGTCCCTAGCACCTAGGAGACACTTGGAGCACAAGTATTGGCCACCAGCTTCCTGAGAGGTTAAGGGCGTCTGAGTGTCCGTGAGCCCTTTCTGTTCCTTCAGGATCAGTCCCAGCGAAGACACCAACCTGGGGCAGCGAGAAGCCCGGCCCTTTCTCTGCCGGGGCCTTTACCCGCCCCTCCCCAGCTCTCTGCTAGAGAAAGAGTCTGAACATAGCTCCCAGTCCCAATGCCTGGTCCCCACAGAGTAGCAGGAACAGAGTGAGGTGTGGGCGGACAGGGGGCAGTGGAGGGGCCTTGAAACTGACCTCCCCCACCGGAGGCTTCAATAATCCTTCCACTCGAACAATCGTGAAGTTCAGTCGGGTGGAATGGTTTCCCTTCTCTCCAAAGAACAAGCGAGAGGCACAAAGCTACCACAAACAAGGTGGCTTCAGGTCTCAGCACAATGAGGCCAGAGGCCTATGTTCTTGGTGACAGGGGCAGTCCTCAAGTGGAGAGCAGCCCAGTCCAGGAGGAACCTAATGAGGCCACATATGTCATTTTTAACTTTCAGGGAGCCATGTTTTAAAAGCAAAAAGAAACCAGAAAATTAATCTCATGACATCTTTTATTTAACCCAAGCTATCGGAAATGTTATTGTTCCAGGGTGCGACCAACACAAAAGCTTTCTGATCAGACCGTTTATGCTCACACCTGGTCTTTGAAACCCAGTGTGTACTTTTTACACGAGTAGCACTTCCCCGAGTCATTTGAACATGTAAATGCACGTGACCGAATTATTCCAAACACACAAACATTCTCCAATAACTGAACAGGGTATCAGCTTTTAGATTCAAATACTTTAAGTTCAATTAAATGTAAAATTCAGTGTCTAGGCCTGTTCCACCAGCCCGTGCAGAGCGCTCAACAGCCCCATGTGCCATGTGGCTGCCCTAGAGAATTCTCAGGGGCAGGGCAGGTCCTGGACTGAATCCTGCTTCCTTGTTCCCTAGCGCTGCCCACAGCAATCCTGGAGAGCTTCGCAGCTCTGTGTCCCCCAGGAAAGACCCCTCCCATGGCCCTCCCACTCAGAACCCACGAGCATGCACGCAGCACGCATGCATCTCCCTGGCAAAGCAGGGAAAGGATGTGTGGGCAAGCAGCACCCCTTTGCCCCACCACGTTGAACCCGGAGCATCGAGAAAGTCTCTTTGGGGGGATTGAAGAATTGGGGCCCTTCCCCTACCGGTGAGCCCCCTCCGCCTCCCAGACAGCACCACCTCCACCTCCCCTCATTCCTCCTGGACTCCTGTCTCTGGACTTGACTGCTCAGCCCCTCTGGGGAGGTAAATGCCGTGCAAGAAAAGGAGGGAGGGGTGAAGCCAGGGAGCAGGGGTGGAAAAGAGAAAGGAGAAGGATGGTAGGGGGGAGAGAGAGAGAGAGAGAGAGAGAGAGAGAGAGAGAGAGAGAGAGATCAAGGGAGTCCTTGAGAAAGACTCAAGATACAAGGTGACCAACCGTCCCAGTTTACCTGGGACCAAAAGGGCATATGGGATGTGGGACTTTTTGTGCTAAACCTGGGTAAGTTCAGGGTCATCTCACCAAGAACCACAGACACCCAGAGGGAAAGCCTCAGAGATGCAGGGGGTAGTAAGGAGAAGGAAGGGGATGGTGGAAGGTCCCCCACCCCTGCCAAGGCCAGGCTGGAGTTCATCATGGGGCAGCCTTGCAGGGGAATTGCTTTGGGAACACAGGGCCCCAATCAGAGAGGCTAGGTGGTGTGCCTGGTCACACAGCTCAAACTTGGCAAAGCCAGCATTTGAACACAGGTCTGCCTGGACGCCAGGCTGTATTTGAGTCACAACTCTAAAGCAATCTCCCCAGAGGGCTGCCCTGGGGATAAGGCCCTTTCTAACCTCTGACAAGAATTCTGAATTGCAGGGCATGTCTGAACCCACAGTCTGGCTATAGAATTGAGGCCTCGAAGTCATCTGTTTCAAAGCTGAGTCTGAACTACAAGCTGTCCCCCTCCCCTAATGACATCACTCGCTGGGCCCCAGACCCCTTGGTGCCCCACCACGCCACCAACTCAGGCAGCATGCCTGTCACTCTATCACAGATTGAACTGCCACAAAATACCCCGGTCGGAAATATCCCCAGGCCTAGGGGCCTGGAGAATTTTCCCCCTTTTTCCCTTTGCTTTAAAATGTTAACGGTGAATGGATTTATTTCAAACCCAATCACCTTTCCCCATTTCCCGGGAAAGTGTGACAGTTTGTAAGGCCTGTAATCCTTCTCTTCCGAGTTAAGATTTGCTTGAGAGAAATGGTTTTCCCCATGAGGCACAAAGAATGGGAGAGAGGGGGAGGTATAAGAAAAGAAAAGGAAGACATTTGTCAGCTTTGGAGTCTGTGCGCGCCTGTGCGCGTGTGTTTATGCACGTGCATGCATGCGTGCAAATCATGTGTGCGTGCAAAGCATGAGTGTGTATTTCCTGCTGTCATCAGTACTCATGGAACTTGGTTTCCACTAGTTAGTACAATTAGAATCACAAGTCAAAGTCAGGTATAAATCAAAGTTGCTTTAAATTTCACCAGGAAGATATACATGTAACGGTCTCCACTCAGCAGGCACCAAGAAAAGATATGTGGTCGCCTTTGGCGGGAGAGGCAGAAATCAGCAATTCAGGATCTTAAAAGATAAAAGATAATAAAAGTAATTAAGATAATTAACCACCCTGAAGAGAGAAGAATTTACTGCTGTAAATTTTGTATTTTGTTTCGCTTGGCAATATCCCAGCTGCCACTCTGCTGAATCTACAGCACATCAAGTCTTTGGCTGTCAAAAAATATATATTAAAAAAAAAAAAAACGGTTAAGAGGAAAGGCAGGAGGGGCGGAGGGAAAGGACTGTGCAATCACAATTTTTAAAACTCTGGTTCATTGAGTTTGGAGCCAGGGGCCTGTGCTTTCTCTGCATCTTGCGGGTTTGGAATGATGCCGTTTGAGTCTCTCAGGTATAATCTCTGCGGGCGTGTAGGAATTCCATCACAGCCCCCTGGAGGGTCTATCCCTCTCCTTGGTCCCCAATGTCACTTAACTCAAATCAGCCCTTATTCTCTCCTGTCTGTACTGTCTTGCTCTCACAAGGCCGTCTCCACAAGTACCCAAGAGAATGCTCTAGAATCTTAATATGACTATGGCCCCCTCCTGCGTGTATCCACCTGGGGTCTCCCCCAGGGCCCTCCGGGTTAAATCCTAATTCCTAGACTGACATTCAAGGTTCTCCTAGATCGGGTCCCTTGTGGTAGTGACACTGAGCACTGTCAGGCCTGATGGGATGTGATGTTTCTCTCCCCTGGACCCTGCCAAACTCCTGCTCAACCTTTATGCGTCAGCTCAAGTGTCATTAGCTCTTGGAAAATGCCCCTGATGCCCTGGGGTCCCCATAGGCACTCCCACACTCCTGTGCTCTTTGATCACCTGGCCGAATAACACTGATCCAGTTTTAGCATATTTTCTGTTCACTTGTCCCCACCCCCTGTTTAGTTGAACACCTATTTAGCCCCTGTTGTGTGCCAGCGACTGCACTGGCTGTTGTAGATTAAAAGGTACAGTCATTTGTTCAAAACATTATTGCTTGAACACCTGTTCCATTCCAGTCACTGCTCCAGGTGCTGACAATGTAGCCATGAAATAAAGAGGCACAGCATCTGCCCTCCTGGAGCTGAAATTCTAGAGGGAGATGGGAGAGGTGACAGACAATGATCCGGGAACAAATGCATACCTATCATGAGGGCAGGGAACAGGGCTCAGGAGACAAATAAAGCTGAGAAGGAGTAAATGGGGAGAGTCCAGTGCAAACAGGAGGGGGGATGGGGACAGGCGGGTGACCGGGGCTGACCGCAGGAGGAGGAGCCTATGAGTGCAAAGTGTGAGGAGACAGCAAGGAGGCCCCAAGCAGGTCAGGGAGGATGGAGGTAGAAGGTCAGATCTGCAGGGCCCCATAGACTCTCCTGGGACCCTGGCTTCTCCCCTGGGAGGGGCTGGGGGGTGAGGCCAGAGGAGTGGCCCCATCAGCCTTTTTTCCGCAGCTCCTCTGGTGGTAGATGTGAGTGGGGAGGGGAGGAGGGGAGAGACCAGGGCAGAGGCTGTCAAGGCCTTTCAGGACAGAGATGACATGACCTGTGTGGGACATTGAATGCCCTGAGCATCTAGCGTGCATGGGAGCCTTTCGGTGTTGGTGTGTGCCTCAGTATGAGCATGAGTGTGTAAGTGTGTGCATGCATGTGTGTGTGCGTACGTGCATGTGTGTGTGGGTGCTCACACATGTACACACACAATCCAAACCTGTACAGCCTGGAATCTAAGTGGTGAGCGGGGCAAGCTCTTAAATCATTAAAGTAATAGCAAACGTGCATTCTTACAACAAATAAATTTATATATTGTGCACCAACTGTTTGTCAAACCCAGGTTACTAAGGTTCAGCGTTTGAACCTTTATTTCGGACCCTGAGGCATGATGAGTGCTCCTTATCTCTTTATTGAATGAATGAATGAATGAATGAGAGTAGGAGGGGAGAGAGACTCGATTTCACAGGACGGTCCTAGGCCAGACGCACACAATGGGAGCACAGCGTATGAACGGGCTGCAGGAACCTGCTGAAGAGCCAAGATGACTCCGAGAGGAAGCATGGCCATCCTGGCCCAGACAGAGCCCATTCTAGGTGCCGCTCTGGCCATTCCCTTCCAAGTCCCTCCCCTCTGAGACCCACGGCTGCCCTCTGTCTGCATTCCCACAGGGACGCCCACCTGAGGGCCCTGCCCAGCACCATGTAAATCTGGACCTAAATGAGGCAGGCACCTCATCTCTCAATAATTAGACTTCAAGTGGCCCCCATAACTCAGCAGCTAATTACCCCGCCAGCTCATCGGCTCAGTCCTCAGAGGCAACCAGCCCATTTCCCTGGCAGACTGGCTCATAAAAATCCCTGGAAGCACATGGATTTACTGTATTTATTTATTGGGATTTGGAGTCATATACCTGGCACGCAGGGGCCTTGGGATATGGGGACATAATTTTCAAATGCAGATCATTAAAATAGGGGAGAATTATAAGAGCCAGCAGGCTCCTGCTCTCCCAGGTAGCGGAAAAGATGCCACTGGTAATGAGCGACTGCGTGAACCGGGATGGGAGCCACGTGGAGATGCCCTGCACCTGTCGCCCTAGTTCCCCAGCTGGCTCATTCCAACAAGGGCCTTTGCACTTGCTGTTCCCTCTTCCTGGATTTCTGTTCCTTACAACTCGGCAGGTGGTTCTTATTGCTTAGCTTGTTCTCAGCTCAACTGGTGCCTCTTTTTGGAGGCCTTCCCTGCTCCCCTGTGCTCTTACCTGCTTTAAGTTCTCCAAATGTGTCACCTTTTAATGGAGTTTGCTCATCGGCTTGTGGACGTGGCTAGTTTGTGTCCTCCTAGGAGACAGTAAGGTCTTGGCTCATCTCAGTTATCTCTGTGTTCCCGGTGCTGAGTCCAGAGCCAGGCACAGAGTTGGTGGATGTTCGCTGAATGAATTGATGGCCTGACCTTGCAGTGTGGGGGTGGTCCCTGGCTTGGCTGGCCCCCCTCCTTCTTTCTGCGGTATCTTTCCTTATCCATGTGCAAACATTATCTTGTCTGATTTCACAGCAGCCCGATCAGGTGAAGGGCCTTCCTTGTGCCCATTTCACAGGTTAAGAACTGAGGTTCTGCGAGGTTAAGCCCTTTTCTTGTGGCTGCTCAGGTAGGGAGGACAGTGATGGGAGTGAAACCAGGTGTAGCCGTCTCTGCACCTCTCCTGTCAGCGTTGTGTCAGGGGGTCGAGAGGGCACAGACCCATTCCTCAGGAGTCACAGCCCTCCATGGTGTGGGCTGGGAGCCTGCCGAGGCTTCACAGATCTCTGCTCACTAGACATCACTCTCACTCTAAGCAGAGCCAGGCCCCAGAAACCATTTAGTTCACCCCTTCATCGCACATATGGGGAAACTGAGGTTCAGGGACTTGCCATGCAGGGACCAGCATCCAAATGGTGAGTGCAAGAACAGTGGAATTTGGAGACCCATCAGCCTGGCTGGAGGTCCTGGGCCTGCTCCTCCCCTTCACCCCTCAGAGACTCAGTCTCCCCATGTGTGGAGTGGGGAGAGTAATATGAGCAGTGAGGTAATCACGATGACAGAGGACATGTAAGTTACCCCCTGGCGCACAGTAAGTGCTCAGTACGAAGGTAGGTACTGGGTACATTCCCCGTGCGGGGCCCCCTGCTGACACCTACAGGAAGCCCCTCACTTCTGCCTCACACCAAGTGTAAGGCAGGAACCATCCCTAGCTCACATTTAGGCGTTAGACATTTGCTTGAGGTCATACAACCACCCAAGGACAGAGTCAGAATTTGAACTTGGCTCCACCTGACCTCAGAATCTGAGTTCTCTGTCATTCTACTTGGAATGTGGTTGTTTGTTTGTTTATTTTTCATGTATAAATTGGGAAGAGCCACGCCATGGGTCTAGCAAACCACAGGTGTGAGCTGGTCAAGAGTCAGGGTAAGGGTATGGATGGGTGAGTGGAGGGAGGGTAGAGGAGGAAGTGGTGGGGCAGATGGGTGGATGAATGGATGGGTGGATGGAGAGATAGGTGGGTGAATGGATGCATGGATGGATGCATGGATGAGTAGGTAGATGTGGAGATAGGTACGGAGGTGGAGAGGTGGGAGAATGGTGAGTTGAGTCAGTAGGAGGGTAGACAGCTGGGTGACTACATAGGCAGGAGGGAGGGAAGGGGGAAAGAAGAAAAGGAGGGTAGATGAACCTTGAATACTCCCTGTAAGCCACAAGAATTGCTGCCTCTAAAAGGCTATTCCTATCTCTGAATGACTACTGGTTTTCCCTCACCCACTATAGGCACATGACATACAGCCAGGATCTCAGGACTCCTACCTGGGCCCCCACCCCCACCCCCACCCCAGTGCATGCCTCTGTTCTGTGTCTTTCTGTCTCTCTCCCTGTCTCTCTCTCTCTCTCTCTCTCTCTCTCTCTCTCTCTCTCTCTCTCTCTCACACACACACACACACACACACACACACACCACCACCACCACCAAGCAGCACAAAGGCGCCTCCACAAATGCTCTAGGAGCAAAGAGACCCGGGAGGTGGTCCCCGGGGCTCCTCTCATTAGCATATCAATGCAAGCTTCTGAGCAGGGGGACTTGGAGACTTGGATTTTGCAAAGCAAATTATTTGTTCCATAGCAGGACCTCCCCTAAACCAACCTAAAAAGGGGGAATTATATTCTCTTTTCTGTGTTTGTGTCAAAAAAATATCTGCTCAGAGCTTTCTTTGCTGGGTCGGTTCTCCCCCATTGGGAGGATAGTTCCAGGGGCTGCCCATCACCTAGGTATCTGGACGGCCCTCGCCTGGAGAGAGACCTCCCTGCACGCAGCTGTGTGACTCTGGACTCCACACTTGTCTCCCTGGGCCTTGGTTTCTGCCCTGGACCCTGTGGCTAGGGAGGCTTTCTTAGTGGGAGCTGTTCAGTCAACAGCTATTTGCTGAGCACCTACTAAGTGTTAAGCTTAGGGGTTCCCAGGACAATGGAAACAGACTCCAGCAGAGCTGCTGTGAGGGGTAAGGGACATGGCGTGGGCAAATGAGTAAGGCTCAACAAGAGGTCCTGACAGTCATGAGGAACATAACATGCCTCACCCACGGAACAGGAGTAATAGCGCCCCAGCCCGAACCAGGCTGCCGCTTGGACCTGCCCAGAGCCTGTGGGTAATTCTCCCTGAAAACTGATTTGGGGGCAAAAAGAGCTCTGGCAGAAAGGGTTCCAGGGTAGCCCTGGGTCTCAGTTCCCACCTTTCTCCTCATCTGCTGCGTGACCTAAAGCAAGTCACTTGCCCTCTCTGGGCCACAATTACCTGACAAATAAATAAATACTCAGGTTGGCTTTGTCCAACTTGCGTATTTATTCTCTCCCTTTACAGATAGACTCCATTCTTTCTTTTGTTTTTGTTTAAGAAAAGTGAGTAGAGTAAACATCTATATGCATTATCTCACATAAACGCCATCCACCCTAAGAGGTCTCACTCTCAATATCCCTGTTCTACAGGTCACAAAACTAGGAGGCTCAAAAGGTGAAGGGCAATGGCTCTTCCGCAGAGTCCACACTCGGACCCTGTCTGCTGGTACCCCGAAGCTATTCCCTTTGTTGCATGTGTGCTCGGGAATGTGTTTGTGCCGCAACATGGTGCCCCTAGAATGCAGTTTTGAAACTTGCTTCCAGATTCTTTAACACCGCATCTGCATCTCTGCACATCATCCGTGCTTCTACATCTCTGCACATCAGCAGCAGCTTTGTGTCTCTATGTGCGGGGTGGGGGGAGGGGGCGGGAAACCCAGCCCCCTCCCTCCCGCCCCCTCCCCCCAAACATGGGCATTTAGACTGTCCCTGAATCAAAATCATGTTAAGGCCAAAATCCGGTGCAGTCCCTCCTGGGGGAGGAGTTGTCTTTTTAGAGCCTGTGTGTGGAGAACGTAGCTCATGACACAAGCAATTAGGTATTTACCAAGTGGTGACAAGAGCACGTATTCTATGCGTCCCCCTGGCACCTGTTGCCATGGTTGGAATGATGGGCAGATCTGCGGGTGAGAGACCCTGGGTCCTGGGAGGAAGCTGGAAAGTGAACAGACATGAGCGCCCCGATTTTCTTCCTCCGCCTGTCCACTCCTCATCCCCAGTCCTGGAAGCCAGGCCCAACGGCCCCCCATGGACCCCTGTTCCATGAGCAGCCCTGCTTCAGTTCCCAGCGTGCAGGGGCGTCGGGCCTCCCCGAGCCAGGACCAGCGGCCAGCCGCAGCAGCCCCTTCCCGTTCCTCTGGCACACTCGCCTCTCAGTCCCATGGGAGAGGGGTGGGAGCAAAGAACAACGGCCCCAGTGCCCGCACTGCCCTCACCTCACTCACGGGATGACCTGGAGCCCGTCACTAGATCCTCTGCAGGCTTGCGTCTCTTCACCTGTAACATGGGGGTAATAATAATGCGGCGCAATACCCACCTTCTCGGCAACCTTGGGGCTCAGTAACTGAGCTTCTCGAAGCCTCAGTTTACTCCCCTAGACAATGGGTACATTATAACAAGTCTCACAGAGTTGCTTTAAATCTTCAACGCAGTAAAAGATACCAGAGGGCAGCAAACGTTTTCAGTAAGGAGCCAGATAGTAAATATTTTCAGCTTTGCAGGCCAGGTGGTCTCTAGCACTCAGCTCTGCCCTGGGAGCATCGGAACAGCCTTAGACTCAATGTCCATGAATGGACATGGCTGTGCGTCAATAAAACTTTATCTATGGACACTGAATTTCCATTTTCTGTCATTTTTGTATGTCACAGAACAGTATTCTTAAAAAACAACTTATTATTTAACATAATTTTTAAATATTTAATATTTATAATATTTTTAAAATAATTTTTAATATTTAAAAATTAGTTTTAGCTCAGGGATCTGAAAAAACAAAGTGGGTGGTGAGCAGCCCAGATAGACACACACGTTGCAACTGGACACAGGCCATTTAGTAAAAGTTCACTGGCTCGATTTCCACTTAAATGTAAGTTTTAGGAAGAACCTTGGTGGTGCTTTGTCCAATCTTATATCTACGTCCATGAAACCCAGGGAACTGACTCTCGGCTTTCTGGTTATAAATCGTCTCCTCTGAGACACTGGCTTTGGTCCCCACAGTTGTTCTCCGGGTGCGGCCAGTCTAGCAGAAAGTGGGCTTACGATGAAATGATATTAAAATACTCCTAGCGAACACTTTCCGATGCTAGTGACAGTCCCTACCTCCTGGAGGGCTCGCACCCCCCACGGAGGGCTGCGCTATCCGCCCCTCTCGGGGTTCCCAGATGGGAGAAGGGGAGCAAACCATGAGCCCACTCAGCCAAGGCTGACCCCGGCCTAAGCGGAGCCAGAATCTAACCGAGGCTCAGGGGTCCTGAGCCAGGGCTTCCCACCTCTGGCAGCATGAAGGTCACAGTGCCATCGGCCATCAGCCCCCATCTACCGACGTCACCCCAGAAGCTCCCCCACGCCCCCGCTGTGTCGCCCGTCCCCGTGATTCAGTGCAGCTGAGCGATGTTCCCGGCGCGACCCTGATACTGTTCTCGCAGAAAAGCAAGGTGCTGACGTTGGGGGAGGGGGCCCAGGTGAGAAATCAGCTCTCCAGCAATTAGAACAAGTGAAGATTTAAAAAATATATATGGCTTCCTCTGCACACGCAGGCTGCCGGTGGAGGTGGACGGTCGGGTGCAGATGCCGGGTGCTGTTATTTTGCTGTGGGGACGCGGGGACAGATTCCACTCATCGAACCCCCGTGTCGTGTGGGGGGGGGGGGTGGGCCTCAGGAGTGATCCATCTCCCCCCGCAGGCTCGATCCGGCGCCGCACAAGACTGATATCTCCGCGGCTGCAGGAATGCCGGCAGTACGCCCTCGTTTATTTTTCCGGACTTTTTAAAATAGAACTGAGGTGGCACTTTTTGCCCTGATTTTTCAAAGCTACACTTATTTACTGCTCTTTGTATGTCTTCGGAGAAAAGTGAACCCAAGTCTTAACTCCTTCGCAGAGCCATGGGAGAGGAAGATCAGAAAATCCAATTCTGAGTTTTATATTCCCATATAATTACAACAAAGTCTAACTGCACAGAAGGGCGCACAATTAAAGAGTCAAGCCCCGCTCCTTAGAAATATTAACCCATTCACCTGACAAATATTTTTGAGCCCCTACTATGTGCAGTACTGAGCACCTACTTAGTGGGCTGGACTCCGGGGATACAGAAGTGACCAAAACAACAGTCTCCACCCTCATCCCTATCCCCACAAGTACTTAACATGAACTGTTATTGCATTATCTTTCCAGAAATTATTAATTCTGCATTATCATACAATATACATACTTATAGAGACATGTATACATGCACACTTATCTTACATATCATATACAGTTATCTTATTTACATATGCAATGATCTCTTTTTATGAATTCGATCATACCAGTCACTATGTTCTGCACCTTGGAGTGATTTGTTTTTTTAGTTTAACAACATATGTTGGGCATTTTTTCCATTGTAACAAATAAAAATCTGCCTTGTTCTGTTCTACATAGCTGTGTGGTACCTCTGAGTGTGCCCGTACCAGCATGTAATTAATCCCCACTGATGCACATGCTGCTTCCAGCCTTAGGCTATTGCAGCCGACGCTGCAGTGAACATTCTGAGCAAAAGTCCCGTATTCATGAACATAGAAGGAACTGAGAAGACCTAAGTGGTGGTCATTCATGTTTTCCACCTCATGCGTCTTGTTCTCCCCCAGGGCTCACGGTAGAGCTGCACTTCCTTGACCACTTTGATGTAAGTGGGGCTGGCTTTGGTGTCACCGGTCACATTCTTCATGCATGAAAGCTTTAGGTCTACTGTCCTCCTCTCTGTTTCCCTTCTGCCTAAGTGACCTAAGTTCTGAGCCACAGATAATAGAAATGTACAGCAGATCCTCCAGCCAACCTACAAAGGACATGTAGTGTGAGCCAAAAACAAAACCTGTGGTTTCTGACCACTGAGATTGTGGGGTTATTTGTTACTAGATCATAACCTAGTTTATCCTGGTAGATACAAGCACTCCAATTCTTTCACGTTCCAAATAGGAGTGAAGGCTACATTTATTGCCTCTAATCACTGAGGTGATTAGATCTTTTAAAGGCATGTTGTTAATAGGCTTTGTTTATTTTAGAACAACACACCAACCATTTCAGTATTATTTCCACTGGAATTTACTTTGTGCCCAGGCACACCTAAGACTTGCCAGAGCTGTAGATTCCCTAACATGGGTCATGCTGTTCCCTAGGCCTGATGATGTTCCCCCTGCCTTTGCCTCAGGAAAAACTCCTATTCAGCCTTCAAGACCCAGCTCAGAGAGGTACCCATCTGTCAAAAATTGCCTGGTCCTCCCAGGCAACTTCCCCAAAACCTTCAACAGCATCCATGTGGGACATATCATATTCTTTCCTAGCTGCTTAGTTATGTGACTGTTTGTCTTCACCCCAAGATCAAGAGCATCGGATCTACCGCACCCAGCTCTCCCCAGTGCCCTGCACAGGGCCTGGCCCATGGCAGCTGCTAGGTAAGTGTTTTATCAGTGAATTAGTGAATGGACGAAAGACTGAGGAATCTTGACCTTCTCGCCCTGTCCACTGATCATCTTATGTGATTCAAGGTTTTCTGCTTAGCCGCAGATATAAATGCTCAGGAGAACAATGGCAGACAGAAGGTTTCAGGATGCCAACGCGATTCTCTTTAAAGAAATCATTAGGGTCTGTACAGTAAAGCAGTAAGGCAGTTTGGCAGGTCCTCAAAAAGTTAAACATAGAACTATCACATGACCCAGCAATTCTACTCCTAGATATATAACCAAAGAATTGAAAGCAGGTGTTCAAACAAACCCTTGTCCACACATATTCATAGCAGCATTAGTCACAATAACCAAAAGGTGGAAATAGCCCAAATGTCCATCAGCAGATGAATGGATAAACAAAATGTGGTCTATCCATACAATGGAATATTATCCAGCCATAAAAAAGAATGGGGGGCTGATACATTCTACAGCATGGAAGAATCTTGAAAACATTGTGCTAAGTAAAACAAGCCAGACACAAAGGTCACATATTGTACGCGTCCATTTATGTGAAATGTGCTAAATAGGGAAATCCAAATAAACAGAATGTGGATCAGTTGACGCCAGGGGTGGGGAGACGGAGAGTGACTGCTAATGGGTCCTTTTAGAGTGCTGGGAATGTTCTGGAACTAGATGGAGTTGGTGGTGGGGGTTTTACAACACTGCAAATATACTAAAAGCCACTGAAGTGTTCACTTTAAAACTGTCAAGTCAATGCCATCTGAATTTCACCTCAATTAATTTTTTTTTTTAAGTAAAATAAGCAAGGAAGGCAGCTGGCACATTCTTTGCCGGCTCCCTTCCCGGATGGATGGTTAAGCTGGGGCGGGGCAGCGGTCCTGAGCAATCCTTCCCAGCACACAGGCAGCCTGCTTCTGCTGAGAGCTACCCCTTTGAGGCGACAGAAAGAACATGCAAGGTGTCCGTGGGGTGCAAATAGTAGAGGGAGATGGAGGAGGGAGAGACAGGGATGCAGAGACAGAGACAGTGTGGAGAAGCCTGGAGACAGTGAGAGAGAAACAAAGGGAAAAAAAGAGAGACCCAGGGAGGGAAAAATGGGGGAGAGGGGACAGGAGGGAGGGGACAGGAGGGAGGGGTCTTGGATGAATTAAGCAAGCCAGGAGGACCAATAGTCCTGATTACTCCCCACTGGGCAACACGTGAATAAGGAGCTGAGAAAAAATAAGCAGAAAATCAGTTATTTTTCTCCCGGTGACAAATCTATCCTACAAGCCAGATGGAGGCTCAGGCACAGGGTTTTGTTTGGGGCTGGTGGGGAAGGGGCGGGCTGGGGGGAAGGCCACCTCACTGGCCCCCGCTGGGCCATGGACATGTTTCCAGGGGCTCTCTGGGAGGACTGGAGGGTGGGTGCCCCATGCTGTGTGGGACTGGGCAAAGTCTTTCCTCTTCTGAGCTTCACCTGCCTCATCTCTAATTAGAGCAAATTGCATTTTCCAAAAAAAAAAAAAGGCTACAGCAACGTTTTCAGAAGCTTGGCAAATAAGAAGCACAGACGAATCCCCCCACCTTGGGAAGTGGGTGGACCTTTGAGAGTTGAACGAATGCACGACTTCTGAGATAAGGTCACAAAAGATGCTATGGCTCTGCCTGGGGCTCTTTTCTGAACTTGGGACCCAGTATAAGGTGACCAGATTTTAACATTGGTAAAGTGGGACACCATTGACCAGGGGGGAGGGGGTTCTTGATGAAAAATTGGGTCTATTTCCCGCCGTTCCCTAGCTTGTCGTGCATTCTTTCCAAAAATCGGGACTTTTTTAAAACGCCGCGGGACGCGGGACAAATTGTTAAAAATTGGGACTGTCCCGCCAAAAGCGGGATGTCTGGTCACCTTAACCCAGTAGCCATGTTGTGAGGAAGCCCAGAACACATAGAGGCTGCAGCCGTGTGCAGGTAGGTGTGTCACCCAAGCCCCAGCTACAGTCTCAGCCCACAGCCCCCGAACCTCACATCAGTCACAGCCACGTGAGCGAACAAGCCTTGGGAATTTTCCCACTCTCAGCCTCTGAGCCATCCCTGCTGAGTCCCACCCAACTCACAGACCCACGAACAAAGCAGGTATCATTGCTCTCAGCCACTGGGTTTGGGGATGGTCTGTTATGGGGCAACAGGCAACTGAAAGGGACAGCGTCACCTGGCACATCGCCATCGCTGCTGGGATGGTGGCTGCTGAGGGACAGGCAGTTCTCGAAAGGTCTCCACCTTACCTACAAGGTGGATGTTCCACCTTTACCACAAGCTGAATTATAGCCCCCACCAAATTCATACTGTGTCTCCCCCAAATTCATATTCAGATCAGGTTGAAATCCTAAGCCGCTAGTCCCTCAGAATGTGACTATAATTGGACATAGGGCTTTTAAAGAGGCCACTAGGGTAACTGATATCATTAGGGTGAATCCTAATCCAATAAACCGGTTCCCTTATAAGAAGAGGAGATTAGGACACAGACCTTTTCAGAGAACAGGCCGTGTGAAGACAGAGGGAGAGGGAGTCATCTAAGCCCAAAGAGAGGCCTCAGAAGAAACCAACCATGCCAACACCTTGATCTTGGACGTCCAGCCTCAACTACAAGAAAATAAATGTCTGTTGTTTAAACCATCCAGTCTGTGGTACTTTGTTAGGCAGACCTAGCAAACTAATATAATCATTGAACCCACTTTACAGATGGGAAAACAAAGCTCTGAGAGCTAGTGCCTCACCATGCTGCAGTTGTCAAGCAATGGCGTGGGCTTGGGTCCCTCGTGGGCGTGGGTCCCTCCCACCCTAGTGCTAGGCCTGAGCGGAGCCAAACTAAATCAGCAGTGATTCCTCAGGCCTCCAGATTGCTTCCAGGGCAGACATCACCAATCCATTCCTGCACATTCTCCCCTCCAGCCAGCCAGACATTGCCAATCAATTCCTGCAGCCCAGATGTCACCTGAGTCTCTTTCTCCAGCCAGATAGCCCCATGGGGGCCAGCAATGGTCAGAGGACATTACTGGGCACAGCTCAAGGGGTCTCCCTAAGGCTGCCCCATTTGGATCACCCTTTGGGAGAGTGTTCCAGGTATGGGGGTTATTCTAGTGCAAAAATAACCCTAGCAGGCCCTATTGTTAACTCATTGGCACCACTGTCACATGGCATTTGGACATAAGCCAGGACTTTACAGAGACTTGTCTAGGGGGCAGAGCTGGACCCAAAGGGGGAAATTATTAATAAATGATACCCTCAAAAGGAACTTTCCTCCCTACATAGCCCCCAGCCACATTGGGTCAGCAAAGTTTAGCAAGGCCCCAGCCTCTGCCCACTGGAATCACCCAGGAGATGAGCACAGTTACCTGAGCCAGACCTGCTTCCAAAGAACCAGAGGGGATCACCCTGGGGAGGGTCCAGGCATAGGAAACTTCTTGAAAATCTCCCTGAAGATTTTCTCGGAATCTGAGAGCCTTCATTATCAACTTCAATGCCCACTGGAATCTGGGGGTGTGGAGGAGGTCCTGGGATCCAGGACTTCCACAGGTCTCCTGTCAGTTTCTCAATGGGGCAAGCTTGTTGCTACCTCAGGACCTTTGCACAGGCGACTCCACTCCACAGGTTCCTCACCCTTCCTTGGGCCTCAGCTTAAACATCACCTTCTCCAGGCTGCCTTGCTCTGATTCCCCTGACTTCTTTCCTCTTCCCTCCCACTGTCCCCTATTCTTTTCCTTTAGATCTCTTATGGTGTTTCCCATTTTGCATTCACTGTTTTTCTTTTGTTTTTCTTTTTGCTTACTGTGTGTTCCCCCATTAAACTGTGAACCCACACCAGCTGCAACTGTTTCTGTGCTGTTCATCATTGAGCCACAGTGCTGTACAGAGTGCCTAGCACATAGTAGGTGCTCAGCAAATATATAGTACATTTAATGATAAAAAAAAAATCAATTCTCTCTGAGCCTCCCTTTGCTGTGAGGATTAAAAGAATTAATTTCTATAAAATACTTAGAAAATTCTACCTCCTGCTAATTAAGTGAGCTGGTACAGATAAAATGCTTAGCACAAGACCTGACCTAGAATACACTCTCATTAGTGGTGAACAATTACTATTATTATCATTGTCATTATTGTTGTTGTTTAGCCCAGACACAGCACAGAGAAGGCACCTAATACAATTTGTGAACTGTCAGTGTAATGAGCCTTGGACTGGCCTCCAGGAGAGAGGCTGTGGAGATGGGAGGAGGCCTCCCGTGCTGGTTTGATGAGGGAGGAAAGCATGGCTCAGAGAGGCAAATGCACTTACCCAAGATCACCCAGCAAGGCGAAGCAGGGCCAGGACCATGGCCCAGAACTGCAGACTTCCCCCTCCTCTGCAGGCACTGTGCCCTAGAATGATTGATCTCTTCCTCTTTGTGTAATGGGCCTGGGGCTCTGGCAAGGTCACAGAGGTCAAACACACTCCTGTCCCCAACCCCAGACCCCAAGCTCGCCTCGTGGTGATCTGGGCGGCCACTGGGTGGCACTGTGGAGTCACCACCGACTGGCAACCACCCTGGGAGACCCGGTGTAGTCCAGCTTGGACAAGAGACCTCAGAAGAGACAGAGCAGGACTGAAAGGGGACTCTGTGCTGATCTCATTCCAGATGAGAAAACGCAGGCCCAGAGAGGGGCAGGCATGCCCTGCCATAGTCACACCGTGAATGTGTGGAAGAAGAAAGAATTAGAGGCCTTTTATTGAACACCTACTAAGTGCCAAGTTTGCAGCTATCCCATCCAGTTCTCTCAACCAGCCCATGACATGAGAAACATTCTCCCCATTTTCCAGATGAGGACACTGAGGCACAGAGAGCATAAGTGGAAATACAGGAGCGGTGGTGGTGATAATAAGAGTAGTAGGTAATGTTTACTGAGTGCAACATGTGTAAATATTGTCAGTGCATCAGGCCAAGTTCAAGGATTGGACTTGCTGTGCAAACCCATTTTACAGAGATAGAAACTGAGGCTCAGAGAGAGAAAGCTATTTGCAGAGGTCACGCTGGTAGCGAGTGTCAGTTGCCAGGACTTGCTCCTTCCCAGAGAAGATTTGGCTGATTCTTGCCCCCCCTCCCTGATGTCCCAGCCTCCGGCAACCCCAAGCCAGCCGAGCCAGACCTGGGCCAGATCTACGTGTGCAGTGACCTGGGAAGGAAAACCCAGCCCCTTCCCCAAACCCACAGCGGGCTGAGACGGGGTGTAGTCAGGGGTCTGGGGACTCCCTGGAATTTGAAGTCGCGTGGTCTCTGCAGCTCTCCATGTGGCCCAGTAGCCCCTGGTTCAGACATGAGCGAGGGCACACTGCTGCGTGTCCCAGAATGGTCCCCAGGGCTCCTGAAGGAAGAGGATGCAGTGGAGAGGCCAAGAGGGAGGCTGGGGCCAGGGACTTCTGAGCAAAACCAACAGAAAAATGAGGCAGTCGAGAGAAGAGTGAGCTTAAAGGCAGTGACAGAGAGAGAACAGGGAGACAGAAAGATACACAGAGCGAAAAAGAAATGAAAGCAAAACAAAGAAGGACCAACAGAGACAGAAAGACGAGGGCAAGGAAAGATGCACATCAAGAGAGAGGCAGATGGACAGAAGGGGAGGAAGACAGGCAGAGACCAAGAGAGATGGGAAATCCTGCGGACAGACAGGGACAAAGGGATGAGGGGAGACAAAGAGAGAGACTGGACAGGGAGACTGGAGCGAGACAGGCACCAAGACAGTAGCCGAGTTCTCAGGGCTTTGAGAAGGGCCAGGTGGTCGGGCAGAGAGAGTGGCAGTAAACGAATGGCTGGAAGAGGCTGAGAAGAGGAAAAGGTAGTTCAGAGAGAAGTGAGGAGGAAGGTGAGATCCTCGAGGTAGGAAGACAGGGGCAGCAAGGGGGGGTGGGGGGAAGAAGACAAGCTAGTCAGAAGGTGGGGGCCAGGGTAGCATGGGGTCAGAAGTCCTCCCCCAGAGACCCTGGACCCTGGGCAGCCAGGGTCCCCACCCACCCCTGCCCCCATGCCCTGGAGCCCTCCCCTGGCCTCAGTGGCCTGGCGAGGGTTCCAGTGGGCGAATGCCTGGAGAGTGGACTCTTTAGAGGCCCAGACTGGCACCCTCCACTTCCGCCCACTCAGCAAGCCTCAAGCTCGCCCTTTGCATAAAGCAGTATTCCTGTGGGGGATGCTAATGCGCCCTGCTATTTTTGCCTCTCCTGGATTGTGGTTTGCATATATTTGCATACCCTGGGAGAATTAAGCAGGGATCATGTAAATGAGCCTACCAGCTTGGAGGTGAGGGGGGCTCCTGACTCCCTGCCTCTCAACAGGCTGTGTGGCCCAGCTTTCCGCTGGGGGTGCCCTGGGAAGGACCCACTGACACAGAAGGGTCAGCTGTATGTACCCCCATTCTGAGGCCACTGTCCACCCAGGTTTGAAGTAGCCAGAGAGACCCTTCTGATCTAAGCCTGTTGTATTCTTTAAACCTTTCGTGGCTTTCTGAGGTCTTCAAATAAAGGCCCAAACCCCACTGGAGCCACAAGGACTAGCCTCCGCCAGCCCCTACCCCAGTCACACCACCCCTCCCTCTAGACACAGGGGACTTGTTTTTCCTCAGGGCTGACCTTCCCCAGGCCTCTGCCTACCACAGGGCCTTTGCACATGCTATCTCCACTGGCTGCCATGCGTTTCCTTCCTCCTCTTAATGACATCTAATTCATCCTTCAGATTCCAGGTGGAGTACCACTTCCTCAGGGAAGCCCTCCTGCCATCTCCAGCCTTATCCGCCCGATAGACAGGCTCAGCTCCCTGCAGTCCAACCCTTGGGGGACTGGAATTTTTATTGACGGGCTTTCTTACTTTATGACTGTCTCCCCCATGAGAACATGAGAATCGTGAGTGCAGGGACCTTATCTCCTTAAACCACTGCCCGTCACCCAACAGCTAGCAGTTCTGAGTCCATACGGGTTCCTGATAAATATTTGTTGGATGAATGAATGCATGGGGCAGACCTGCAAATACATCCTCTAAGCTGGAGTTTTCAAGGGCCCAGCCCCCAAAGTCAGGTGCTGTACTGCCCTTTTTTAAAAGTGTATTAATTGAGCACCTACTATGACTCTTCAGCATCTCTACATGGGAGCTATGCAGATTAGCTGCATGTTGAAGATGGAAAAAAACAAAAGCTCAGAGAGGGTAAGCCACAGAGTCTAGGTCACACAGCAAGCATGTGGGGTTGGTCCCAATGATCTCCTAGGACCCTGTCTGCTTTATCTTTTCTGGTCACAAGTTGTGTCTCTTGAATTCCGTGTTTCTCTGTAGCCACAATGGAAGTTGCCCATGTCCCAGGAGCCTGAGCTTCAAGGGTCAAAAGCTTAGCTTGAAAATGTAATTCTCGTGAACCGTGCTGCGATGAACATTGGGGTACATGTATCTTTGCAGATTAAGGTTTTTAGGTTTTTTGGCTAGATACCCAGGAGAGGGATTGCTGGGTCATATAGCAATTCCATTCCTAGTGTTTTGAGGACTCTCCACACTGCCTTCCATAGTGTCTGTACCAATTACATTCCCACCAGCAGTGTATGAGGGTTCCTTTTTCTCCACAGCCTCCCCATTGTTATTCCTTGTCTTGTTGATTGTAGCCATTCTAACAGGGATCTCATTGTAGTTTTAATTTGCATTTTCCTAATTGCTAGAGAAGTTGATCGCTTTTTCATGTATCTGTTGGCTGTTTGTATGTCTTCAGGAGAGAAGTGCCTGTTTAGGTCTTCTGCCC